>JAGFMF010011618.1:232362-270726 GCA_019455555.1 Galemys pyrenaicus | reverse complement strand
ATTCTTTGCTCCTTTGTCAAAGATCAGTTGTCCATAGTTGTGTGGCTTTACTTCTGTGCTTTCTATACGGTTCCATTGGTCTGTGTGTCTGTCTTTGTTTCAGTACCATGCTGTGTTAATTAATATTGCTTTGTAGTAGAGTTTAAAGTCTGGGAGTGTGATACCTCCATTCTTTTTTTTTTAAAGTACAGCTTTGGCTAATTGGGTATTTTTGTGTCTCCATATGAATTTCATCAATATTTGGTCTAATTCCTTAAAGAATTTCATTGATATTTTTATTGGTATTGCATTGAATCTGTAGATTGATTTTGGTAGGATGGCCATTTTGATAATGTTGATCCTTCCTATCCATGAACAAGGGATATCTTTCCATTTCTTTGTGTCCTCCTCTATTTCTTTTAACAGTGTTTTATAATTTTCTCTGTATAAGTCTTTTGTTTCTTTTGTTAGGTTGATTCCCAGGTATTTGATTTTCTTGGTTTCAATTGTAAAGGATATATTTTTCTTGATTTCTTCTTCTTCAGACTGGTTGTTAGTGTATAGGAAGGCTACTGACTTTTGTTCATTTATTTTGTATCCTGCTACTTTACTAAACTGGTTGATTGTTTTAATTAGATTTTCTGTAAAGCCTTATTATGACCAGCTATATGCAAACAAGCTTAACAATCTAGAAGAGATGGACCAGTTTTTAGAAAGCTATAACCATCCAAAGCTAAACAAAGAAGAAATAGAGCACTTAAATAGACCAATATCAAATAGTGAAATTAAAGTAATCAAAGCACTCTCCAAAATCAAAAGCCCAGGACCAGATGGATTCACAAATGAATTCTACCAATAATTCAGAAGTGAACTAGTACCTATCTTATATACACTCTTTGAAGAAATTGAGAAAGAAGGAATACTACCTAATACATTCTATGAAGCCAAAAAACAAAACAAAACAAAACACAAGGATAACACAAAAAAAAGAGAACTACATGCCAATCTCCCTAACAAACATGGATGCAAAAATCCTCAACAAAATTCTAGCCAACAGAATACAACAATGCATAAAAAGGAAAATTCACCATGATCAACTGGGATTTATTCCAGAAGCTCAAGGATGGTTCAATATCCAAAAATCAATCAATGTAATCCATCATATCAACAAAAAGAAGAACAAAGACCACATGATCATATCAATTGATGCAGAAAAGGCATTTGACAAAGTCCAACATCCATTCATAATAAAGGTTCTTGAAATCCTTGGTATAGAAGGACCATACCTCATCATGGTAAAAGCTATATATGACAAACCCATGGCGAATATAATCCTCAATGGTGAAAATCTGAGAGCATTCCCCTTAAGATCAGGAACAAGATGAGGATGTCCACTCTCTCCACTGCTCTTCAATAGCAGTCTTAGCCAGAGCAATAAGACAGGAAAAGGACATACAAGGAATCCAAATAGGGAAAGAGGAAGTAAAATTATCATTATTTTCAGATGATATGATAATATACTTGGAAAACAAATATTTTTTTACAGGGAAAGATTTGCTGGAAGTATCACATGGAAGACTGTTTCCTTCAGAAATTACTTCTGACATAGCCTGGCCATGCTATGCTATACGATCAGTATGGTATGGTATGGTATGGTATGGTATGGTATGGTATGGTATGGTATGGTATGGTATGGTATGGTATGCTACTAGGCTCAAGGGCCTATGATCATCTTTTTATTTTAAGCTATATTACACAATTCATAACTTCCATGTGTATTACTCTTTCTATTCAGATGTTTTATTTTTTCATATATACACAAGTGTTTTTCATTCACTTTTGGGATTCCAGAGTGTAGTTCTAAAGGATTTTTTTTTACTACTCCTAACTCATTCTGTAATTTCACTCTTCAGCTCAATATAGAACTAAGATGGAATCTGATCCAAAGCCACTAATTGCATTGACCTATTAGTGGGCAATCAGATTCTCTTTCTAGCACTTTGAATGATGGGGATCCAGACCAGTCAGTTGGAATGATATATTTAGGGGTCTCTAGGCATGAAGGTTTCAGGTGATTGTCTTGACTTCATGGGACCAAAAAATCATGGGACCAAAGGATCTGGTACTATGATTGGTACATTATGGGACTCATTTCTGTACCAAAAAAAAAAAAGGTTAACAGAAAACAGTAATAAATGTCTCCTCACATTTTCTAATATTTTGAATTTGCTTTATTTACTTATCTCACTATCTCACTGAATTTTCTTTTCTCTGATAACAGCTGTGAGTCTAAGATTATTTGCAAGTAAATGTAGGTCTAGATACAAGAATCACATACTCATTACTAGAAAAATTATCAAGGGGACTAAAGATAGTTTTTGTGGAATATGCTTAGAATACAACTGGACTTGGGGTGATGATTATTCATAATATTACAAGGCAGCTTAAATAAGCTCATCTATTTTTAAAAAGAAGTGAGCTATAAGACAATGAATAGGTATTCAGAGTCCTACCTGTGAAGAAGGAACACTTGTTCCTTCTAGATAGTTTAGAAGAATGTCTTGCATAAAGCATCACTTTTATTCCAAGTCTAGATATTTGGTGGCACTGGCATCCTGTTCCTTAGGGCAGAAAGTAAACTTTGGAGGAATGGTAAGTCTTTTTTACCCTAAAAACATGATGATTTTATTCCTGGAGACTTTAAACCTATCTGGTTAAATTAAGTAGAGGCAGTAAAAATGAAGTTAATTGGAATAGCCTCAAAGTGTAGAATTTTTATTCTATAGGGGAAAATAATAACTACTTATTGTGTGGCAATATGTGCTGAAAAGAATCATATCTGTTGAAAGGGCAATGTGTGTTATTAGGTAATCAGATTAACTCTACTCATAGAAATATGCAATACAAGTATTATTTCTATTTTGCAGACCAGGGAATGCTTACCAGAAGAGTGCTTAGAGAGTTTGTTTCATTTTTACTAGTAAATGAAATGAATACCCTGGTTCTTGATTCCAATGATAGTCCCAAAAGAAACTGCTTTGTCAAACTGGAAGATTTTGTATATTTTCCAGTAAAACTCAGGACAGTGAGTGAATCATCTACACTTCTTTTTTGGACAAACAGGAAAGTGACTGATAGATCTTTAGATATATCTTAAAACAAACAGATGATAAAAAAAACCCACTACAATCTTCATGTGATCAACCTTTATAACAACTGATTTCATGATGCCTGCATTTCAATCAGAAACATTCAGTGAATCCCCTGTGGGGGAAGTCTATTTGAATTGGCATTCAAAGTTCTTGGTCTGAGTGGCTTCTGAAATTACCAGAACCAATCTTATTTTTCTAGACTTCTCCCACTAGAAAACTAGTCTTGCATTCACCCAACTTTCTTGTTCTGATTTTCCCTTGTCTTTTGCCTACTACCATCAGTCAACATCGTATCTGCCACTATAGAAAGACAGTCCTCTTTGCTTCATTTAAAAAAAATTTGTTATGCTTTTCTTTAGTCTAAATTTCCTATGTACTAAACATATTATAACCTATTATAATTATTTAAAATCTCTACTAGTGTTTGCATACCAGAAGAAAGGAATATATCTTAATTGTCTTTCCTTATACATGGCCACTCAAATATCTCTTCAAATATTTGTGTTTTTTAAAGATTTATTTAATGGGGTACATCTCTGGGATACAGGCCAGAGATGTGGGGGTTGAGAGGATTCACCACAGACAGAGTGGGGAGCAGAACAGGTAGATCAACGGAAGTACACTGCTGAGGGGAGCAGCGGGCACAACAGGAGAGGTCTGCTATGCCATGTGGGTCCCCCCTGGCCGGCAGCAGGGATTGAACTCGTGCTGCGGTGGCTGAGGTTTGCTTCATAGTGCATTGCTTAACCCACTGCGCCACCAGGGAGGCCCCCAAATATTTGTGTTTTTTAAATGATTGTATTCAACTATTCAGCAATCAAAAAAGATAAACGAGAGTCATTCATAGGAACATGGATGGAACTGGAAGGGATTATACTCAGCAAATAAGTCAAAAGGCAAAAGAAAAATACTGGATGGTTTTCCCCCTAGGAGGAATATAAGGGAACCAAATAAGGATCAAGGAAAAGAACAATAACAATAAAAACACAACAAAACAAAAAGACAAGGACAAATTGGGGACACTTGGTGGGGGGGCAAGGGAGAGGGTTGAGGGCAGATAAGAGCACAAGGGACTGAGGTGATGGTACACTGGTGAAATGGTGATGGGGAATATATGGGGATTACAATTGATGTCAAATATATATATAAAGAAAAAAATCCAGTAACTTCAAAAAAAAAGATGATTGTATTCAGTAGCTATATAAATGAACAGATTCTCACATGATATAAAGATTGACGGTGGTGTTGTCAATCATTTAATGAACCTGTATTATGTATATAAAAATGGAGAAGAGTTGAAATGTCTGATCTTTATCTTTCCTGATTACTAGGGGAACATTTCCAGGGTGAAAAAAAAAGAAGGTGAGGTGATGGTAAAATTTCCTTGTAAAGGTATTGAAAATGGATCTCTAGGTAAATAGATCTACTGACATTTTAGGAGGATAATCCTAATATGAAATGACTTGACTAGAATATCCCCGGTTTAAGATTGCTTACGATAAGGAAACCAGCCATCTATAGATTTATGAGGCATGGCTTCCTGGCAAATGTCATACAACTACCTGGGAGTATAAAATGGAAATGTTGCATACCCTGACTACTCCCCACTATGATGTGTTTCCTTAGCGATCTATCATTCTGGGATGGAGAGCACATGTCCAGAGTAGGAAGGAGGGACCCATGGAGCCACACAATGTCTCGATCTCTCCCTGCTTTGCTTCTGTCTCTGTGTCTCCTATAACCTGTGATATCAATACATTTATGTTAATGGCAAAAGCCAGTCAAGGTTGAAGATAGAATAAACATTGCTAGTTAGTTGACTTCAAACTATGGATATCATTTTGTGGTATTCAAGCAGGACCACTGTAATCACAAAAATCCTTAAATGTGGGCGAGGGAGGCAGTAGAGTATGTCAGAGTACTGCAAGATGAGGATGACTGCTCTAGACTTCTGATTTCTAAAACTGCAAGATAAATTTGTATTGTTTTAAATGAGTTTGTGGTAATTTGCTACTACAGTCATAGGAAACCAGTACAATAGTGTATATCTTATATATGACCTTTTGTAAGATGACTTGCCTATGCTAACATGACTATTAAGCGGCACAACTAGCATTTAAACCATGTTTCATTTGACTCCAACATCTGTGCTTTTCTACTCTGTTTCAGAAATCCTGCTCTCACTAAAAATGCCCTGGTAGTTTCTATAATATAACTACAGCTATTGGTTTTCTTCTTTATTCATAGTATTTTCTCCTGTTGTTTCTGTTTGTTTTCTTTCAGTGGGAGAAATCATTTCCAAGTTTAACAGAGAGTTTCTCCCAGGTTATTGGATGGGGCTTAAAAAATAGGATTAAGATCACTGTGACTATCAATTTGAATTGTTGGGGTAAGAGTGGTTATGATTCAGAAGTCATAAATTAAAAAATACTTGACAAGTTTTGATTAGGAAAATGTTTTCTCTGCTTAAGTTAAACTTGCATTATACAAACATAGATGTATTGCTGGGTATAGCTTTAAATGGTATCATATGTCAAGAACAATTACTGAGTATGAGATTACATAAGAAGCATTTGAAGTCAGAAAAACTTTTGATTAAATTCAAGTTTGTATTTATTTGTATGTAACTGAAACAATTATCTGTGTTTTAATTTCTTGATTTTTAAAATGGGCATACCAACTAAATAAGTTTCAAATGAGAATTCATGTGAAGCACTCATGTGAAGTAATAAGCATTCATGTGAGCTTCATGTGAAGTAATAAGTAAAAAAACTATAAATATAAGTATAATAATTATTATTGTTATGAGAGTCAAGAGAGAATATATGGGTTTATTTTCATGTAATTTACTCACTGTATGAAAATTGATTATCATACCTCTAAGGAATTACTACTGTCAGTTTTGTTTGACAATTACTGGTTGATCAAGGAAAAATTATGAATCAATTTCAATAATACACATTATTATTAGCTTTCCCAAACTAATTTAGAGCACAGATGTCCCTAAGTGTTCAGAACTCATAACATTTGCTGTTTATAACTGGTTCACAAACTTGACTACACATCCAAATCACAGGAGGAAATTAAAAAATTCCTGGGCCTCATGCAGAAATGCTGTTGATTCTGTATATATATATTTTATGATTATTGTAGATTCCGATTACAATACAGGTTTGTAATACCACTAGTATATCCTAGTCTTTTGATAATCGGTAGCCTTATTTAACTTGTACTGATAGGTTATTTTTCATGTTTTTAAAAATTGTCTCAGTTATGTTGTGAGCTTTGTATTTCCATAAAAGCAGTTTGCACTGAGTATTATTGCTGATGATATTTACATAGGAAAAGTACTGGATTGCTTACAGGCCACAAGGAGTGGTTTGTACTTCAATTATTTGGAGAGATAATAGCAAGTTTTTAATTATTCATAACATATGCTTAGAAAACTTAGAACTTGAAGAAACCGTAGAAATAATCTTCAAACTCTTTCCCCTCAGATAAAGAAACTTAAGCAAAGAAGCATTAAAAGGTCCATATAAGGAGACACTTATTGTCTAAAACTAGAATTCCTGGACCTAGCCCTTTTCCTCTATTTATGATAATTGTAAAATTTATAATTAAAGTTCACAGTCAAGTCTCTAATCTTAGTAATCTTCTCTTTTACTAGAATTCTTAATAAGTTGGATATTGTACAGATTGTAATTTATTTTTTCTCCTTGAATAGTATGCAGTGGGTATGCTAAGCAAGAATATACAAAATTCGAAGTAAAGGAGAAATCACGTGAACTAACAAGAGTGTATCTTCAATTGTTTTTATGTTGCTTTTTCCTATTCTCACATATATTACCCAGCATGGAAATTAATGCAGTATTAACCTCCTCCAACATCTTTAATTGGACTAATTTACTCTAAAGTGAACAATTGGGCATAATATGCATAATGAAATTCACATAAAGGAGCAAAAGAAAATCTCAAACTTGCTAAGTAATGGATACTTTACTTGAGGTTTCACACATCCAGTTGTAGAAAGAAATTCCTTCCTCCCACCCAGAAGTTTTTGAAAAGCAGATTGTTCATTTCAGGAACTGCCCATTTTAGGAAGAGTTTCCATTTCATCTAAATTCCTCTTTTGTCTGCTCCTGAAGTAGCATAAATTATATATTTTTTATTAATCCTACTATACACTGTGCTTTTTCAGGCATAGATCTTGTCTTACTCATCAATGACCTTCTACCTCATGGTTGACTGTCAACTGAACTGATGAGGGAAGAAAACAAAAACCTTGAGAACCAGAGCCAAAAATATTTTTCTAACTTCAGAGCTAATTTTATTTCTAGTAATCTTTCAATGAAAACCTTTTTGTATAAAAATGCAAATTGGTTTGTATATAGAAACTCGATTTTTTTTGCTTTTTTATCAGATTAAATTTGATTTGAATTTTGACTATTAATCAAGAGATGCTCATACTTTGTGTTTTAAGGGTTAGAGATTGAATTATTGTTTGAAAGATGCTTTTTAAATATGTTAAAGATATTTTTAAACATGCTTTTTAAAGATGTTAAAATAATTGTAATTTTAATGTAGAATAAAATTCATTTTTCAAAACAATACCAGGAACTGTTTCAGGTAATTAGGATACAGTATCAATCAAAAGGTTACTAAGATTGTACCCGTATCTGTTCTAATAATCAGATTTCAGTGTATGTGGCTCACATGAATCCATGACAAATGACAATATAAATCATTTTCTTTTGCATGGTGCTGCTAGTGTACTTAAAATATCTTGAATGTCATCAATTTCAGCATAGCATCTTAATAAAAAAAAGTAATGCATTCTCTTTTAGTCTGTTAGGACTGCTATAACAAAATAACTACCGATTGGGTGATTTACATAACAAACATCTATTTATCACATTGACCTTCTTGCACCTACTTCATGGTTGGAAGTTCAAGGGTAACTTGCCGGTTGATTTGAAGCTTGGTGAAGGCTTCCCAGTCATAGCTGGCTGACCTCTGTGTTCTCACAAGACAACAGGGGCATGGGAGCTATCAGGTGTCTCAGTAATAAATGCGCTAATCCCATTCATGAGGTTCATGACCTGATCACTTCCCAAAGGCTCTACCTTCTAATAACATCAGACTGGGGACTAAATTTCAATATATGATTTTTAGGTGGAAACAAACATTCTGTGTCTAGCACGCTCAAATAATTTTGGAGTCTTATTGGAAAGCTTTCTTACTGATGTCCTGAGATCTAGATGTAATTTTTATCTATGAACTGTTTAAGGAAGCGTATTTTAATGATTTTGGTCAGTATAGTATAGTTATTAATAATAAGGCTTTTGGTGCCAGATTATGCCTGGTTTGAAATCTCAGCTCTGTTTGACCTTCAGTAAATGTCTCAAGTTCTCTGATCCTCAGTTTTGCCACTCAGAAATAGAGTGTTATATTAAATATAATGTTAAAAAAATAAATATAATGTTAATATTTATTTTGTACAAATGTTATAGAGACACAAGGAATTAATATGTGAAGACTTCAGCACAGGGCCAATAGAAATTAACTCAATGAATAGTGGCTATTTTTTATGTTTATTTGAGCTTGTTGTGGCAGGAGAAAACTGGACAAAAGTTTTCAATTAAATCATAATTTTCTAGCCACTATATGTACCAAAATAAAGAACAAAATCTGTAGGGTGGCCCATAGAAGAAATTCAGGATTGTATATGGAAAATTAAATTTAGTAATTTGATCTAGGTAAAATTGGAAATAGAAAAGGAGTTGAGGACAAAATGGAACAAGGTGAATATTGTTAAACACATCAGTAGGGTAAATCTTCTAGACTTTTTAATATTGATACCAAATTACTCTATGAATATATATATATATATAAAATGTTAAACTTTCTTGTTATTCATAGGCCCTTGCCTCTGATGTCTGCTGCATTATACACAGCATAGTCAGAAAAGGATACTTATATTTTACAGAAAGTATTTGGGATTTTGTACAATGCCAAGTTGTAGGATTTATGTTTTATTGAGATATATTAGTATCTAATATACTAATATATTTAAGGAAGAAGCTCTAGTGGACTTTGGTAATGTGGCTTTAATTACTATATTCCTCAAAGACATGGAGATGCTTTTTAAATATGTTTCACCTGAACATGGGCTATACTTACATTCATGGGTATAACAGATTTAAGAAGTGCTACAAGTTATTAGAGAAACATTTGCTAAATTGAACGTCTCCTTCCTTCCTCCCTCCCTCCCTCTCTCCCTCCCTCCTTCCTCCCCTCCCTCCCTCCTCTCTCCCTTCCTTTTGTCTTTCTCTCTCCCCCTTCCCTCCCTGCCTCCCTTCCCCACTCTCTTTTTTACTCCTTATTTTTTTTCCTGTTAAGTCTTTAAGTCAGTAAGGTTTCCTTTATCTGCTACTGACTCTCATGGCTCTTTTCTAGTGAGGCACTTTAGAAGTGTGCATCTTCTAATAGTATATACATGACTATTTTGATGATATAGCTTAGGAAAGGTGTTTAACAGTCTATGTGTTAAATTCAACAAAAGCTCAGCATTTTGTTGATCATAGCCTATTACATTTTCCTCAACTATGCTGCATGAAAGTGGTCATAATTGTTCTTTTAAAAAATGATTTATTTTTATTTATGCATAGGAGAACTGGGGTGTAGGCCAGAGGTGTGGGGGTAAGAGGGTTCACCAGAGACTGAGTGGGGAGCAGAACAGGTGGATCTACTGAAATAAACTGCTGAGGGCAGCAGTGGGTGAAACAGTGTAGCTCTCTGGCTGGGGATGGAACTCTCACTATAGTGGCTGGTGATAGCTTTATAGTGCTGAGACTTTAACCCCTGAGCCACGAGGGAGGTCCTGTTCTTTGACATTTTGCATTTTTTTTTAAACCTGAAACTGAATTTAAAAACTCAGTAAGATATAAATATAAAAATGAGATGAATAATTCTGCATTTTTCATTAACTGAACTAATGGAAAAGAGAGAGGGTTTATGCTTTCTCATTATTTAGAATTGGAATATTAAAAAGGAAGGGCATTTGTAAGGAAAATAATATAATTATGAGAATAATTCATTCTATCCTCCTCTTTGATGCATATGGGATTGAGTGAACAGTTATCAAATGAGCGATAGAAATCTGTTTAGATATATTTGGAAGATCTTTAATCTGCATATATATTAAAGCAGACTTGTTTCCTGAGTGTCACCAAAATCTTGTAATGGATATAGTCTGTGATTCCCCTTACTCTTGGGGATAGTTTTATGGAATTGTAGGCTGAAAAAGACCCGTAAAGCATCTCATCCATCACTCATCTCCCAGAAGACAGGGTCTTTAGGATGCTAAATGCTTTCATGTATGGCTCTTGGGTATTTGTTCTTGTACACTGTGACTCAAAATGTGAGCAACTTTCTTTGTGTCTAGCATTCTGTTATTCAAATTCTCTCTCTCTTTTTTAGCCTTTAGGAGAAATGGAGAACAACTTGATATACTTTCATAAGTTCATGGAATTACCATTGACCTTTGTCTTCATATCTCCACAGATTCTGTAGTTCACTGACCTTCACGAAAACTCACACCTCGCAGGACTTGGGATTCACAGAAAGGTACCTGTGCTGGGTCATATGATTAGAAGTAAGTGCATGCATATGATATCCACACACTCAGTGGAATTTCAGAGATGTATACAGAAGCTCTGTTGACGCCAACTGTGGCTTTTACACGTGAGTACAGACCTGAAGACGTAGTTCCTGAAAATAGAAGTCACAAAAAAAGCATCTCAGGAACTTAAAAATCTGTGCCTCATGGCATATGGAGATAGATATGAACGTTACATCTTCAAGAACTAGAATTGTTAATGTTAATACAACTAAGAGGTATAAAACTTGGCTTTATGGTCACTAAGGATGGGAGTGATGTTATTTGTAGTGAATTTTTTAGCATACGGCCACGATGCACGATAGATTGAGTTCTGTCTCCAATAGTAGTTTGACCTAGATGGAGCAGCAACTGAATGTTACACTGATTCTTGATGAAAAGAGATGCTAAACATTTTCAGACTTTTTGTTTGCTTCTACAGAACTCTTATTATATCAGAATACACTGAAAGGAAAATTACCCAGAGTTATTGAACTCCTTTTGATGGAGAAATGAAGTGGCCCATTTTTATTTCCCTTTCCCTTAAATTAGAAATCCCTTCATGCAGCATTTATTGAATGAGATATATACACATAGTTGTGTAAATAAATTAAAAAAGTTTCATGGAATGTTATAATGTGGAACTAATTTGAATCAGGAAAACAGAATAAAAATAAGAAAACATGGACTAAAATCCTGTTCTTGATACTTGGTAATTTTTGACCTTGGAAAACTAATTCAGTTTCTTATCCTTAGTTTGCTAATTGGTTAAAGTGTGTGTGTGAGTGTGTGTGTGTGTGTGTGTATAGTGGGTGGGTGGGGATAATTAGCAGATTATTGAATAAGGTGATACTGATCCCCCCAAGTACCATACCATTTGTTTTGCTCACAGTATCTTGGAAATTACTGGCATCCCCTGGTTGCAGTCACTGGGAAATAAGCTGCAGTGCACAAGCCCATTTTATACAGAGATGTATCTTGCCAGTAAGCAGGACCCCATTTGGAGGAAATTATAGATAATTTTCTTGGATCTCTTTCAATTTCATATCCACATTATTCAATTGTAAAAACAATAGTAGATAAAATAAAAAGCAAGTTGCAAAATTCAAGACTATAAATACAAAGAAACATTTCAATTTTTTACAAATCGTGAGGCATAATGTCCATATGCTTATTTACTAAGAAGGGAAACTCATTTTATTGGTGCTTTTGTGTCATTTTCTCCAATGCTGTCACATACATTTGAATGAGAAATGCTCACTTCAGATATTGCTATTGCTATTTTTGAGTGATAAACCTGAAGTTTAGGGAGGGTGAGCAATTTGTGCAAATCAGAATATGAGGTGGCAGGAACAAAATGTTAATTTGAAACTATAAGGCATCAAAGTTGGGGCTTTTCCCCCACATTTTGCTCCTCTGAAATTGGAATATAGTAAACAAGGTAGAAAATACATGCCTGTCACTGACCAGTCATTGTGAACCTTTTCAGGACCCTTGAATGTTAATTCTATTTTCAACTAAGCATTTGTAAAGGCTCATCCAATTTTTTTTCCTGAATTGCCCCCCTACAAACTTGTCTGTATCCTTATGCTTTGCTTCCAATAGGCAGAGTCCCTGTTCACATGGAACCTGTTTCAGGGCCCTGCTTTGTGCTTCAGTGGCCTCCTACACTTAGTCATAAACACTTAGTGTGTGATGTTTGACTTCCTTGTTGGAAGCAGCCTTCATGAGGATAAGGTTTCCTCAATTTCTTACACTGTATTATGCATATTACTAAATATTTGTCGATAGAAAAATAAAATATTTGAATATTTTACTCCTTTGAACATTTGCTCTGTAACATCAAAATAGAATTAATTTATAAAATATATACTTTTTATATGTAATCTTTTAATTCTTTATAGAACATATCTCTTTCTCCTACTCAAGTTTTCTTTCTCTTTTATGCTTACTATTTGATACCTTTTATATATTTTTTGTATTTGCTTTGTTCTTTAGACGTGAGTAATAGTTAAATGCAAGATGCTAATATATCTGAGAGGTCAGAATAGCAGAAAAGTAAGGATGAAGATGAGCCAGGTGACCTGAGTCTGAGAATCTTGGTGGTCAGTTTCTAGCTGCGTGGCTGTTGTAAGGTCACTTGGTCTTTCTTCATATGTAAAGAATAAAAAAACAGGACCACTATCCTTTATGGCTGTTTTTAGCTATTAAATGGAATAATAAGATACTTTATGAGTAAAAATCACATAAGAGGTTTGAGAAAAAGTACCATGTGGTATAAATGAAGTCATTAATATAATTTTTTTCTTTAATTTGGACTTTTTAAGGTAGTATTTTTGGAAAATGTATTTTATGAGAAGTGGAGATGATTAAACTTGATTATTTCATTCAAGGGAAAGTTAAATGGAGCAAATTTTGATCGACAAAACCCAAGGTGACATGCCAATTAGCATCAGTGAAAAGTAAGCGTAAGGCATGCTGGTTGTCCCAGGGTGAGCTTAGTAGGGGGAGCCTTCTGGAAGAGGGCATCAGACATTTGGTCCCATTTCCTTACTCTGATATAACTTTACCCACTTTCTCTGTGCTTTCACTGTCAAATGTAGACTCTTTAATTTTTCTTTATTGAAACGGCAAAACTGCAAGCAGATGAGCCTAACAGGGATCAAGTCTCTGGGGCAAATTTTGGTTAGATTTTCGAAATATGATTGTGCACAGCTTAATACCCCGAGGAAGTTTCCAGGCATTCTTAATGATAATTTGACAAATGACTTCTATACACTGAAGGATTTAATGTATTACCTATGCTATTTTCTCTTCTGGGCACTGAACCTAGATTAGACCTCATAAAAACAAATTTGATCCAGAATCAGAACTTTGTATCTTATCATAGTCTGGATCATTGTGCATGTACTTATACTAGTTTCCTAATTAGTATTAGGTATTAGTGTTTCTATTACCCTAGGCTTGTCATGCAACTCCCATAATGACCCATTTTATATCATACCAATATATTCCAGTTATTCAAGTGCATATAAAGGTTTCCTGAAGTGTAAAATGCTGTTAACACACATCTATATTTTGTATACTCTCCATCAGTTTATAGGTGGTTTGAGAAGTGAAAAATCTTAGATTAAGGTTTTTTTTTCTCACCTTTTGAGGCCTAAAGAGTTCATAGTTCAATTGTTTACTAAATCATGAATAGTCTGAGTTGATATTTTATTTTTGCAGTAAGGTTAAGAGAAGGCTAAAAAGACCAAAATTATTCAGTATGACAAATTTTGCTACTAGGGAGTAATATGTGCCCTGTGACCAAAACCAAATGTTAGAAGAAGGCCTACACAGTGGACTCATGACACACCCCTTTTTTCGGTTGAGTAAACTCATTTAGCCATGTGAAAACGTCTTATATCCTTAAATGGTATGCAAATATGGAAATAAATCAGAAGAAATTGTTCTTTGAAAATATTGGCAGAAAATTACTGACTAGGTTTTGCTTTAATGTTTACCATATAGATGTGATTTTAAAGCTATATTTATTGTTAATTATCTGTTGGTTATGTTTGAGTACTTCTGCATCAAACTGTAACACTTCTATACAAGAAAGAAACCGTTGCTAAACCAAAAAGGCAACCTAATGAATGGAGGAGATATTTGAAAGCATATATTCAACAAGGCATAAACATCAAATATATATATAAACAACAACAACAAAACCAAAAAGGCAACCAGACTGAACAATAGGCAGAGGATCTAAATAGACATTTCATCAAAGAAGACATACAGTTGGCCAACAGAAAAATCAAAATATATTCATCATAACATTGTTAGGGAGATGCTAAATTCACAATTTGCTGTCACTTTATACTAGTGAGAATGTTATTGAAAAGACAAGAAACGAAACTATTGGTGGGAATGTGGAGAAAAGGGAATTGTACTCTGCTGGTGGGAATGTAACTGGATGTGGCTGTTATGGAAAATGATATGGAGATTTTCATAAAAAATTAAAAAATAGGAATACCATATGCTACAGCTATTCTACATGTAGAATATGAAAATGCTAATTTGAGAATATATCTACACCCCTATATTCATTGCAACATTATTTACACTAACCAAGATATGGAAACAACCTAAATGCCCAATGACAGATGAGTGGATAAAGATGTGAATTTACTCAACTATAAAAAAAGGTGAACTCTTCTATTTTTGACAACATGGATGGAACTTGAGGGGCTTATATTAAGTGAAATAAGACAGATAGAGAAAAACAAATACTATGTTTTCGCTCATATATGGCAGATAAACAAAACAAATGAACAAATAAAATAATAATAAAAAAGGCTGTTAACAGGATGGTAGTTATTGAAGGTGGAATGGCTAGGGAGCAGATAAAATACATAAACCATTTGTTTGATGGAAACTGGGCTTTCGCTGGAGAAAAGGAAATGTAATGTTGAACTATAATGCTACATACCTGAGCCCTAAATATAGTCATAAACTAATGTTACTTCAATAACAATTTAAAAATTAGATACATAAAGTAGGAAAGGATACAATATCTATGTTCTACATACACCTGTGAACATATTTTATACAACATCATAGAAAGTAATACTAAGTTTTTCTGGTGTAGCAGTGACTGTAGAGATCCCATGTGGTCATCACAATTCCAAGAATGCATTGGAATGCTGCTTTGTACCTCAGTTAAGATGACCCACCACTATACTAAAGGAACTGAGAGAAGAAAGCAGAGCAAATATATATGTAGATGATATTAATCTTATGTGCCATTTCTGGATCTCTTAATTTCTTATGTCTTTGAACTACCATTTGGTGTTTTGTTCCTACCTACCTATCTCTTGAACCAACAATACAGCTATATACAGATAGCTTCATGCATTTGTCTTTAGAATCAGTTAAGAAAGATGTAATTAAACTGTCATATGTTTACTTTTACCTATGTAGTACTACTTTTCTCAACATTTTTTTGTCTCTTTCATGTGGATTTAAATTAATCTCTGAATCTGAAGCAGTCATTTCCCATATCTCCTCCTTTCCATGTCTCTGGGCAAATACTTTCTTTGTGTAGTTGGACACTTATAATAATGGAATGATACAATATGTCACCTGTTATGTCTTCTTTCTTTTGCTTGGCATATTGTTTTAAGGTTCATTTTAATCATACATCAGTATTTAATTCCTATTTATGGTTGAATAACATTCTATGGCTATACTATATTTTGTTTATCTGCTCATCAGTGGCTGGGCATTCGAATTGTTTTGACATTTTTGTTATTATCATTAATGTTGCTGTGACTATTTGTGTGTAAATTTTTGTGTAGATGTGCTTTCAGTTTCTGTTGGTATGTACCTAGGAGTAGGATTGCTGAATAATGTTGTAATTCAGTTTTTAAATTTTTGAGGAACTGCCAAAGTAGTTTCCACAGCAACTGCACCATTTTATATTCCCATCAAAAATGCATTGGTTCCAGTTTCTCCACATTCTTGCCAGAACTTGTTATTGTACCTTATTTTGATTATAGCCATCCTAGTAAGTATGAAGTGATGTTTATCTCATTGTGGAGTTGAATATACCATCCCACTTCCTTCTGACCTCCATAGTTCCTGAAAAGAAGTCACTGTTAGTCTTATATAATTTTCCTTATATATAATGATCATTTTCTTTCTTACTGTTTTCAAGATTTATTTTTCAAAGTTTTGTCTGTCATGGGAGAATTGTCTTTGTTCTTTTTGAAATTTGTTGAACTTCTTGGATGTGAAGATTGAAGTTTTTCATCAAAATTGCAAAGTTTTCATCCACTATTTCTGAAAATATATTTTCTTTCTTTCTCTTCTGATATTCCATTAGCACATGTTGTTCTTAATGGTGTTCTAACTTTCTCAGTTGCTCTGTTCATTTTTCTTTGTTTTTTCCCCTGTTCTACAGATTTCATATCTTTCAATCTATCTTCAAGGTTGTCAATTCTTTCTTCTGTCAACTTAAATTTGTTACTAAACCTCTCTAATGAATTTTTGATGTTTGATCATTAAACTTTTCAACTCTAGAATTTCCACTTTTTTTGTCTTTATAATTTATTCTGATCATAGTTTCTATCTGAATAGATGTTGTCATCATATGTTCCTTTGAGTATTTAAGCATGGTTTCCTTCAGATCTTTGAATATGTTTACAATAGTTGCTTTGCAATCTTTGTCTGCTAACTGTAACAGTGAGTTCCCTTACATATAATTACTATTGCTTGTTTCCCCCAACCCCCTTATTTATGAGTTCCTAATTTTTTGAATGTCTGCTGTGCCCCAATTATATACTGAAACAAATCTAGATACTGATCCTTTGCAACTTCAGCACTGTTTTTTTTTTTTTTTATTTGCCTCCCTATTTCTTTAGTGGCTTGGCTGAACTGATTCTGTAAGATTTATCTCCCTTGAAATGCATAGCCTTTGATGTCTCCTCTGAGAGGGCATAGACTTGGTAAATACAGTCTTCCTGAATACTGAGGATGATTTTTGTGTTTAACCAAGTTTGCTTTGACTGTCCATTTTCTCCTTTAAGCTTACAATATTTCTTTGTTCAAATCATACCCATCTGTAGTTTCCACCAATGGCTATCTGATTTCCTCACCATTTTTGATAACACTCCATGGCATTATTTGGTGATATTCTGATATAATTACAGTTAAGTTCCATGGCAGAGACAGGTTGTTGCCAGTCTTTGAGGTTTGTTGTGACCCTCCCCTTTGTAGAACCTCTATCTGATGGGGCAGAAACTGAATGGAGGTGGAGAACTCACTTTTCATTTGCCGTCTCACCTGGATCCTCCTACAGAGACAGGTTTCTGTTTGCATGCAGCTAGGGAGAGCAATAAATGGTGCTTCCACATGTCTGTAGCCACTGTTCAGTATGGATATCCTGTAACTCAGTGCTGGGGAAAAAGGGAACTGCTAATGTTGCCATATGACCTCTATAGTAGAAGCTGGGGAAAATAGAGTTCCATTTTATTGCCAAACTCCCTGGAGCAGCTCAGAGATGTGCAGGAAAGGAGGACTTCAGTCTTAACCAACTCTCCTGCCTGGTTCTATCCTAATTAGTAAGAGTTGACGTGGCAGAACAGGTGCCACCCAGCTGCCACCAACAGCTTAATATAGGTCCTCTGCAACAAAGAATGTGGAAAATTGGACCTGCTAATGTTCACTGGCTACTGAAATCACTCAGAATAGCTCTTCCATTCTAGGAAGTTGGGGAAATAGAAACTGTCACTTAGCTTCTAACTGAAACAGTCTGTAAGGAGATTTTTTTTGGGGGGTGGTTATGTATATTATTTATCTCAAATGTCATAGCTTCCTACTTTTCTATTGAGTTTCCAAAGATTTTTTTGTATAAATGCCTCTCAGGTTTTTTTTTTTTTTTTTTTTTGTAAACTCTTAGGTTTATCTCCCAGTTAGCATGTGTCTGCAAGATACCCAGAGACCCAAACTGTTAAGGTGTACATTGTTAAGGGGTGCATGCTCTAAAAGGCTTCTGGCCACCCACATGCAAAAAGGCAAAGGAAGCAGGATTTTAATGTAAAACATTTTAAAATAGGATTGGTATGCAGAGAGAAACAGTGTGTGTATGTTTGTGTGTGTGTGTGTGTTTGTGTGACAGAGAGAGAGAGAGAGAGAGAGAGAGAGAGAGAGAGAGAGAGAGAGAGAAGAATTTCAGTAATAGTTATGCAATCAGATTCCAAAATTTATTCGTCCCTTTGTGGGTATATGCCCAACCAAACAGTATTGGCTCAAAATGGGGCTGCTGAGACTCAAAAGCTGCCACAAGTTTGTCACATCTTCTGGTAGGGAACCACAAGAAAGGGGTTAAAGTGGGCCTCAGAGAATTAGGACAAAAGAAAAAACACAAAATTCAAAATATACCACAGAATCCACTATCAGGTCAAGATAACTTAAATTGCTGTTGTCTCTGTGAAGTACAAGGAGCAACCTCCCTACATGTCTCTCTCTCATATGTCTCTTCCAAGTGTCTCTACATATCTCTGCTCCATATATCTCTTACTTTGTTCTATTTATATATCCATCTTGTCATTCCTGGCTTCCCATCATTCAGGAAGTCTGGCTTATGGCATGCTAGGAACTGTAGGCTTAGTACTTGAGGTCTCCTCATGTGGGGGTGGGGGTGGAGTTTGCTTCTCACTATTCCTCTGACATCCAGAGATTTCGAATAATTGTTTTTGTTAATTTTGGCCAGTGTAATAGATATCTCTCCAGGAGAGATTTTTTTCATTGACTTACAATATCGTTCTAGTAGTCCTGCCTCCCACAATTAAATTATATAATCAAATAGCAGACTAAATACATATACAAGGGATTATATTTTTAATAGTTTAAAACTACCCATTTTATTTTTATTTTATTTAAAGATTATTTATTTATTTATTCACACAAGAACTATGGTGTAGACCAGAGTATAGGGAGTGAGAGTATTCTCCAGAGACAGAGTGGGGAGCAGAACTGAAATACACTGCTGAGGGTCACAGCAAAGGAGACAGGAGAGGTCTGCTGCGCCATGTGGGTTATCTCCTTGATTAGGGATTGAACTCATGCCTTAATGGCTGGCAATAGCTTGATAGAGCTGAGACTTTAACTCCTGCAACCCCAGGGAGGTATGACTTGCCTAATTTTTCAATTTTTAAAAAATATTTATTTATTTGTGCATACATATGAGCTGGGGTACAGACCAGAGTCACAGGAGGTGAGAGGATTCACCAGAGACAGAGTAGGGAGGTGAACAGGCAGATTGACTGAAACACACTGCTGAGGGGAGCAACAGGCAATGCAGGAGAGGTCTGCTGCACCATGTGGGTCCCCTCCCTGGCTGGGGATTGAACTCTTGCTGCTGTGCTGCAGATGCTTCATCGTGCGGCGTTCAACCTGCTGTGCTACCAAGGAGGCCACACCTGCCTTGTTTTTAAAAGCTTTTCTTATTGAAGGATTTTCTAACTAGCCCATTTCACCTATGCAAAGGTACAGAGATATGGGTTGGAAAGTTACTAACTTTTCTGTTTTATGGCAGAAATGAAAGCATTGAGGAAATGTGAAGTGCCTACGGATATGCAGCTAGCTGGCTTAAAGGAAAATCAAACCTGATATTCTTACATGGACCAATTTATTAGTGCCTTACATTATACTATGCATACTGGATCATGACTAGTTATATTTTACCTGTTTCAAGAAGCAGAAGCTCACTTCACTGAACTGCTCTATTCTACTTTAAAAATCTTAGGAAATATACTCTATTTTTGGAATCCTTATTCACTTGGGTACATTATATTTGCATTTTGAGAAAGTCATCCGAAAAATAAAACCTTTCATATCATTTTCTTTTTTTTTTCCTTGGGAAGTCATGGCCAGCTCCTGGTAGTTCTGGGAGTAGTGTTGCCTTGGCTACTAGAAGCTAAGCGCTAAAGAGGAGCCTGGATCTGCACCTGCAGCAACATCGTTTCCAGCTTATGTAGCAGTAGCAGCAAGCAGCCTTTACCTCTGATTGTTCTGGGACCAACAGTGGGAGAGGAGAGCCTGTGAAGATTTGGATCTAAGACTCAGAATTTACATTTTACTCCTAATAGTCAAAAGCCAAGGAATCTTTTAAATAGGCTGTTGTCGCTAATAGCTGTTTAAAAAGACCCCTATTTCCCATGACTGTAAACACTGTTTACACTTCAATATATCATTTTCTTATTGTCCATTTGCAAATGATTCTTACATTATTGAAGTCTTTATTTCTAAAAGTTTTGTGGCATATCCCTATCTTTTAGATCTATAAGGTTTTCAAGTCAAAGGCAGAGATGTAAAAATCTAATATCTTTAGGGCCCTCCCTTGGTGGCGCAATGGGTTAAGCAGCGTACTATGAAGCAAACCGCAAACACTGCAGCACGAGTTCGATCCCTGCTGCCGGCCAGGCGGGGGACCCACATGGCTAGCAGACCTCTCCTGCCTGGCCCGCTGCTCTCCTCAGCAGTGTGTTTCAGTCCATCTGCCTGTTCTGCCCCCTTCTCTGTCTGGTGGATTCTCTCATCTCCCCGCACCTTTGGCCTGTACCCCAGTGCTTGTATGCATAAATAAATAAATCTTTAAAAAAAATCTAATACCTTTAAAGGACAGAATGATTTACTTTTTTTAAAGTGTAGATAAGTTTAAAAAACATTTGGTAGAATGTTTGAGCTGGAAAAAACAGAATATAAATCTAATTACTGTAATTTTTTAGAAAAGGTCTCTGAGAAGTTACATGACTTGCTTAAAGAGAAAAGTGCCCAATGGAAGACTTGGGAGATCTCAAATTCTGTGACTTCAGGCACTTCCTTAAATTTTTAACAACACCTTTTGTACTAGCAAACACCATCAAGAGAAAAGCTACACAAGCTTTTATTAATACTTTAATCATTTCTGCTGCCTCCCGCTCCCAACCCCACAGTTGTCATGTAGATCAAATAGGGATTTTTGGACTTAAACGTGTGCTCTTTGAAAACCTAACATACAGTAAGAATATGAAGATGATTTCTTTTTCCTGGAAATTTTAGGTTGTCTGGGATACAAACAAAAGGGCTGCCAGTTTGTCCAAAGCACATGCTGAAGCATGCAGGCAGACTTCTGATGGGCTCCAGCCTTCTGAGTCTCTGTGGGCCTCATTAATTTGATGTGCTTTGCTTCTATGACAATAGAACACTTGCCTAGTCAATTACTAGCACCTGCATTTCTCAACTTGTCACTCCCCCTCTCCTTTAAGATCTGGAAATAACTGGGGAAGACCTTGCTGAAAGGAGACATCTCCAAACTTGTTTTCCTCTTGCATCCAGTAAAAGGATATCTACTTCCCTTAAATAAGTAAAGGTGATCTTATTCATTTAAAATCAAGAAATTGCTTTTGTTGCTATATAGGGGAACATCCAAATCTTAAGAAAGGTACTCTTTGGTGTACTTGTCACATATCTTTTCTTTGATTTCTAAAAATGGAGGGTTTTTTTGGTTTGTTTCCACATGTAAAGATAAACAATGTCATTTCTCTATGCATTAAAGGATGATCAAGTAAATACTGCCAATTCCAATATTTTAAAATAGCCACTTTAAAATTAAGATATTAAATCCTTTTAAAATTATTTTCTTCTTTTCTAATATTTCAGAAGTTCAATTCCTTTACTCCTTTACTTGTGTTCCAAATTCTGTTCTACCTGTTGTTCTTAAATTGGTGTTAAAATTATTGAACTCAAATTAAGTAAACATAACATTAAAAAATTATTTCCTTCCATTTTAACGAGGAGGAACTGATGTTGAACAGGTTAAATAGTATGTGCAAAGCCTTATAAGGCTTATATGTGATTGAATTGGGACTTGAAAAAAGCATAAACTTCTATCCTTGGTACTAAACAATCAATTGTAGTTCATCATCTTTCTCAATTACATTCTTTTCCCTAACTTCTAAGTATGTGCCAGTTTTCACTGTTCTTGAACCAAGAACTGAAATTCCTTTATAGATCTTGCCCCTGAAATCCATCTTGTGCTTCTTATTCTTTAATGTCTTGAAAGATTAGTCTACACATAGTGACTCAGCTTCCTTACTTGTATATCCGCTACTCAACTCACTACCAATTGACTTTTACCTCTGTCGTTGGAAAAATCCTCCTTGAGCTGGAAAGGTTTTATTTTTTGGATGACTTTCTCAAAATGTATCTTTCATTTAGAAATATAATTAAATTTGAAGTTTTTTTGAAACTATTTGTTACTATTATTTTTTAAAGATTTGTTTATTTATGCATACAGGAGCTGGGGTACAGGCCAGAGTTGTAGGAGGTGAGAGGATTCACCAGAGACAGAGTGGGGAGCAGAACAGTTAGATTTACACTGCTGAGGGGAGTGGTGGGTGAGGCTGCACCATGTGGGTCCCTTCCCTGGCCTGGGACCGAACTTGCGCTGCTGTGCCACAGATGCTTCACAGTGTGGTGCTCAACCTCTGCACCACCAGGGAGGCCCAGTTTTTTTGAAATTAATATAATGTTCCCTCTTGATGCTTTTTCTGTCTGATTTTCATCAGTTTGACTATACTGCATTTAACT
This sequence comes from Galemys pyrenaicus, assembly GCA_019455555.1. Taxonomy (NCBI): domain Eukaryota; kingdom Metazoa; phylum Chordata; class Mammalia; order Eulipotyphla; family Talpidae; genus Galemys; species Galemys pyrenaicus. The sequence continues at coordinate 247,821 of JAGFMF010011618.1, read as the reverse complement.
ATGGACCTCTTTGTATTTTTGCTATTGAAGTTTGTTGAGCTACTTGAATATATCAATATTTTTGTGGTACTGTTTAGGAAGGTTTTGGTCAATATTTCTTTAAGTATTTTTTACATATATATTTTTGTTTCTTCCTCTGGGACTCTAATTATGTGTATGTCTAATTAGAGTATGTGTATGACTGTAATTATGTGTATGTCCGCTTGACGTTGTTAATTTTTCTTCATTTTTTTTGTTCTGATCTTCAGATTGCTTATTTTTATTCACCTATCTTCAAGTTTACTAATTTTTCTTCCAGTTCATATTTGCTGCTGAGTCTCTCCAGTGATTCTTTTGTCCTTTTCAGCTTAAGAATTTCCATTTGATTCTTTTCCCATCTCTGGTGAGATGTCATAGCCATACTTTCCCTTAATTCCTGCAGCATGATTTCCTTTAGTTCTTTAAATGTACTGATAACTTATTAAGTATTTTTTTATTGAGTAAAAAATCTGAATTCAGGTTCATTTTTTTGGCTCCATGTTTTCTTGTGTGTGTGAAATTATTTCCTGTTTCTTTGCATGTCTCATAATTTTTTGCTGAAAACTGCAATTTTTAACAATATCTTGTAATAGCTTTGGTATCAGTTTCATCCACACTGGAAAGTGTGTTGTTTCTATTTTTTTTGTTGTTGCTGATTTGTTTAGTAATATTCCTAGACTAATTTAGTAAATTTCATATTATCTGCTACTGAAGCTACTGAGTTCTGCGCTGGCTGCTCCCCCCCCCCCCCCCNTTAGTAATATTCCTAGACTAATTTAGTAAATTTCATATTATCTGCTACTGAAGCTACTGAGTTCTGCGCTGGCTGCTCCCCTCCCCCCCCCCCCATTGTCTTATATTCTTTGCTAAGGAGATCTTTGTGAGAAGGCTTACCTTAAATATCAGACATTATCCATAACACCCTTAATTTTCATTTCCTGTTTTCCAGAGTTGAGTGACTGGTACCTTCTTTATTGTGTATAACAACACCTATTCCTTCATGTAATATTTCAGGCTTATAGAAATACGTGAGAACTTTTCCATTTTCGCCATAGTCATCTAGTTACACTGAATTTTATTTTTAATTCCATTTTACTCTTTTTTTTCCCAACTGAAAGCGTAGCCATAGATGGCTGAGATACTGCCAGTGTTTCTGCTGTTGAGTGATAACTATAGTACAGTCTTTTTCTTGAATCCTGCTCTGAATCAAATAAAAAATCCACCACCTTCTGAGAAAAGATTTTTTTCTGGGGAGTTGCAAATTCAGAGAAAATATTGACTGTGATCTGAAAATGCTACTTTTAATGGCGCTCTTAACAATGCCAGATTTCTGCTTTCTGCAATGATTCTAGCTTTTGACTACCAAATCCCAGAGCTGGAGAAGGAAAATATATGGGAATAGTCCAAATTTCAAATATCAGATCATCACTGTAGTTAGTAGTTTATATTGAATAGTTTATTTTTTTTTTTCCTGTGACTTTGGCTAATTGCCAGAGTTCTCAAAAGTCTGACTTTAGGTGTTCTGGCAATATTTTCCTCGTCAGAGATGAGCAAGTTTATCCAATTATTCACTGTTACATTTCAGAAGTTGATTTTCTACCATAATTAAAGTACCTGTCTAATAAGTCAAGCATTTGGATCATTTCTTGGTCAATTCTATTGACTATACACGTCTTATAAGTCACTTATCCTGTTTTAAAATTTATTTTAGGCCTCCCTGGTGGTGCAAGGGGTTGAGCCCTGCACTGTGGAGCTTCTACAGCCACTGCAGTGAGACTGATCCCCGACCAGGGAGGGGGCCCACATGGTGCAGCAGAACTCTCCTGCCTCACCTGCTGCTCCCCTCAGCAGTGTGTTTCAGTAGAGCTGCCTGTTCCCCACTCTGTCTCTGCTGAATCCTCTCACCTGCCCACACCTCTGGCCTGTACCCCAGCTCTTGTATGCATAAATAAATCTTTAAAAAATTTTATTTTACATGCCAACCATTTTGTATTAAAAGTAGATTACAGAGTGAGGTAACTTATATTAATCTTGAAACAGATACATATATTTGGTTGTATCGGACTACTGATGGGTACAATGACTCAATATAATCTTTTCAGTTACGTTAGGGTTTTGTTTGATTCATCTTACCACTGGCTTCAAATATTGTAAGAATTAGAAGTTAGGGTACAATTAGAACTTTTATCTTGTCAGTCCTTGGACTTAAACACTCTCAGTTCTGCAGCTCATCCCCTAGTCTTTGGCCTTTGAAAACTGCATATCCTGGGATATTTTTGACTCTCCTGATACCCTCCTTTAACGAAATCCTATGTAAACTGTGGGTGGCGTTGAGCTCTCCTCTGTTTCCCACACCTTGTTTTATTTTTTTTTTTGTGTGTGTGTGTTTATAGTATATTTCCCCCCCAGCATTTAGTAAAGACTTGAGAAAGAGTTGGCAAGTAGTTAAGATTTTCTCTGTGACTGGAACTCCTAAGGATTCTAACCATCCTTACCACAACACACAGCTGTGAGAAATGTGGTTGGCTTCTCCTTAACTCTTCCTCTTCACTCTGAAGGGTTATCTGCTCTTCGGATTTTAGTCCATTTGAGTTTCTTTGTTTTATCAATTCTCTGATGAGTTTTTAAAAAGCTATAATTTTGTAATATATGTGACCTTTTAAATGTTATTCTGGAACTGGAAATAATTACAGTTTTTTTTTCCCCATCATAGCATTCCTGTTGAATGAGGTGAGGTGTTTTTATGCCCAATTCATGGGTCAGAAAATATACACTATATGATGTTCAGTGATTTGTCCAGGGATATATACTTAATGAATAGTTATAAGTTCAAAAAATATTTTTGCTCCATTTACTGTATCTCTTGGGAACAAGAGGGTAGTAAGAATAAATCATACTTCAGCACTGAGTTGAGAGAACTATCACTTGGTGTTGGATTGTCATGTTTGCCATTCCCAGGAAACAGTTTAAACTGGCCCAACTTACAGAAAATTGTCACGTAGTCTATGATTTTTTCTATTTAAAATATGATTTTGATCCTGATATTACAGCTGTTCTCAGCATCCTGATAGGTAAACTTTAGCGCTTCCTCCAGTTATGTAAAGAGGAGCAAATCTGTATACTGCCTTGCCAGGCCTGCTCTCTTATGTCATTAGCCTGTTAGCTGCTGGCTTAGTTTTTTTTTTTGTTTTGAAGTTGCACTTTTGAGTCCAGTTTCATGAGATGCTGAAAGAGAAAGAGAGATATAGAATGCTCAACTATTGATAATTGGTTTACAATTTTTTCTATTATTATTTTGAAAAATTTTTAATAACATTGTTGTTCATTTTTTACAGTATTAGATTTCTTCCCGCAGGTGTGGTCCCCATAAATATCCCACCACCACATCACCTGTGAACCATCACCATGGCCCCTTGTGTCCTTCCTACCCCTGTTTGGATCCCTTTTCCTCCCTTCCCCTGCTCTATGCCACAGATCTATAGTTGCCTAAAAGTTTTTATTTTTTATTGGACCCTTTTTTCCAATCTCTATATTCCTCCTAAAGGGATATCATCTGATATTTTTCTTTTTCCTTCTGACTTATTTCACTGAGCATAAATCTGAAGTAAAAAATTAACTCAAATTTTGGATAAGAAGTTTTGAGCTATAAAAATTATATAAACATTCAGTATAAATATTGTTTTATTTCTATAAAAATGTAGATGAAATACTCTAAATTTTATATTTTGGGACTCCTAAGGTAATGCCTCCCAGCAATCTATATCACTCTGTGCCACAAAACAATCACTATTCCTAAATTTATGTTAATATATGGCTTTCTTAAAAATATGGATCTGTCATATGTCCATGTGCACCTAAATATACCAATTTACTTGTTATTGAACTATATACAAATGCATCACACTCTATTTAGTTTTTTGGGATTTTTTTTTTGAACTAAACGTTATGTTTCCAGGTTGTACTTACATTGTTACAGGCAGTTGCAATTCATATCTTTTCATTACTGTATGAGCTTGTCATAATTTTATTCATTTAGTCTCTGTCAGTGGTTATTTGTGATGTTCCTGATTTTATGCCATTTAGAATTTTGCTCTTTGAAAAATTTTTAGCATAGTCATATCTGTATGTAATAGTACTATATACTGTTTTGAAGCATATTCAATGACATTATACTACTATTCCTTAGAAAGATTTTGCCAGTGAAAACTTTAACACTGTCTGTATTGTTTAGACATGTTGTAAGGCAGAAGCACTTTATTTTACTTCCTCAAAAGCACTTTTTTTTCTCTTACCCTGGACCTTTGCCTCTGCCATTCTCTCAGTCTTGATGAATTTTTTTCCTTCTTCCCTCTTATTTCCATCTGCCTAAGTACTACTGTTTATCCTCAGATGTCCCCATTTTCCAGAAAACTTTCTTGATCACCCCAGGTTGTGGTAGAGGCCTCCAATCCCTTCTACACTCTCCTATACCACTGCATCTTTCCTTTTCAAATGTTTCTATACTTATTATAGTTTTGGTTTACTGCTTTGCCTCTAATCCTGACGTATGCTTGCAACAGTAGACATTTTGCCTCATTTTTTGATATAGCCTCAGATCCCAGCCCACAGCCTGGCATGAGACAGATGTTTAATAAACAGTTTTTAAATAAACAAATGAAGGAATGGCTAATCGCTCACCTTTTGCTCACCAAATTATCAATAAGAACAGTTTATTTCATTGATGTCAAAGGACAACTCTTTCTCAGGAAATGGAATATTGAAAGTGTTTTCCCTTTGGACCAGGTGTTATCAAATCCAATGCTGTCAGCTGTCTAAGATGGAGATCAGAAAAGAACTAAACAAACAAGGCCACCATTCACTCCTTGTCACCCTTGGTCCATGGAGATACATCCCATAAAGACAGCTATTGATTTTCTACCATCAGACTGCCAAGAAAGCCAGCAATAATTGCTTTAGGAATTTTGTCCATGAATATTTCCTGCTAATTTCTCGGGAGCAAGACCAGCTGCTCCCCCATTCTCAACAAAAAATTAGAGATGGTAAAAATTAATATATTCAAATTTTTTTTTTAGGAAAAATAAGAAGCAAATCTAGCAAAGACCAAGGTAGAAAAAAAATAATTGTTTTATAGGAACACTATCATTCTTATTTTTAAAATATATAATATCTTTTCAGGTTTTAGTAAAACTTAAAACGTGCTTGTTATTCTTATTAGTTAGAAGCCATGGGAAGAATCCTAATCATTTCCCCAAATCCTCCCTATCTTTCCTCTTTATTCTTCTTCCTACCCCTCCCCCAATATTTTCCATAAATATTTGAAAATTGAATGAGAAACAGAGTTAGAATGAGGCACATATTTGCAAAAGTGTGCAACCAAAGGTCTACTTTGTGTAATATGATGCTTGGGTGACTGTGGTGCACATATTTGTTAATATTTTTTCCATTTTTAATTTGCAGTAACATTGGTTTACAACACTGCATGTAACATAGAGGTATGGGATCTCCCTGTTCAGGTGTCATTGCCACACCATACTCACTACCAAGACACCCATAATGCTCCACATGCTCCCTACCAGCTTTGTTCTTTTCCCTCCTTCTCCCCTTCTGGGAACCTCAGTCCTGTAGATTCCTAGGGCATATTATTGGTTTGGCTTTATCTGACCTTTGTCTTGCTTCTCTACATTACAAATATCAATGACAACATCTGGTATTTGTTTTTCTCCTGACTTATTTAGCCTGGCATAATCCCCTCTAGTTCTATCCACATTGTTGCAAATGGCAAGAATTTATCTTTTTTTAATAGCTGATGGCATTTCATTGAGTACATAACTTTTGCTATTTGACCACAGATAAGTGTTTCGTTGTTGTTATTTTCCACAGCTATGTTTTAGTTACTTTCAAGAACTAATTCACAGGACAGAGAAGAAAAATTTAGATATTTTGATATTTAATTATCATTAGATATTAGATATCTAATTTTGATATCTAATCTTTTTTATTTGTTGCGTTTTTCTTTATAATTCAGGAGAAAGGATTGTCTATCTCAAAAATAAACTAAAAGTTAGTTGTTTTGTTGATGTGAAGTATTAAAATGCTGGAGCTTGTTCTTACTAGCTCATGATCTCTGATTCTTCCCAATTCAGTACCCAGTGTCACACTGGAGCAAAGATTTTGGTATAAAAGTAATCCATGAAAGTATTAGGCTAAAACAGGGCAATTTTTAAAAAAAATTTGGAATAAAAGAGAACTTCTGAGTGTCATATAAAAATTAGAAACCATGCAGGAATTGATTAATAAATTTCACTAAAAATAAAAAAAAAACATTTGCATGGCAAAAATAACCATAAACAAAATAAAAATGACACAAAATTTAGAAGAAAATATTTGTAACACTTCTAGGCAAAAAACTAACTTTCTTAATAAGTAACATTTTCATTTGTTAATCAGGTGGTAATACATTATCTAAGAATTAATGAGCACAAAGATTAAAACAATTCACAGAAGGAAATTGTTAAGTGACTCAAACTTATGAAAACCTACCTAAGTACTTTCAAAATAGAAGATAAGTCTAAATCAAAACCTTAGTGAGTTATGTGAAAATGTCAGAAAATTGTAATCTGACAAAATTTAAAGTATAAAATAATCCATACAGTTCAACAAAATGAAAACAAAGATCCCAATTTAAAAAATGGGTAGAAGAGCTAAATGGACATTTCTCCAAAGAAGACATACAGATGGCCATTGGGCACATGAAAAAATGCTCATCATCACTTATCAGTGAAATGCAAATTAAAACCACAATAAGAAACCACCTCATACCAATATCATAAAGGCCAAGAACAAGTGTTAGCAAGAGTATGGAGAAAAAGGAACCATTAAAACATTGTTGGGAATGTAGACTGGTGTAGCCCCTATGGAAAACAGTATAGAAGTTTCTGAAAATATTAAAAAAAGATCTACCACATGATCCAGCAATTCCACTTCTAAGTAATTACCTCAAGAATGTAAAAACACTAATTTGAAGGACTATCTGTCTTCCTATGTTCATTGCAGCACTGTTTAGAAATTGAACCCAGGAGAGTTGGCTAAAAGAGATGCAAGTTGCTGTATTCAACTCTTGTTGCCCTACAAGTGCTTTTTAATAAAAAAATACAAAAATTTCCACATCATAATCTGACAATACCCAAACTGTACAAAGGACTCATACAACTCAGTAAAAAGCAAGCAAGGAATCCAACAAAAAAAATTAGCAGAAGAACTAAATAGACACTTCTCCAAAGAAGACATACAGATGTCTTTTGTAACCATGAAGTTATGTCAGATTTCTCCCTACAGATTTAATCACACAAAACGACAGATGTACACATATTCATTGTAGCCTTGCTTGATAGTGGAACAGGTGTGGTGGGGAAGAAGGATAGTAGGATAGATACCAGGATAGCCAGAATGGCCTTCTTGCCAGACTCTAAGATGAGAGCTGTCAAAAAGCCACAAAAGGTCAAAACCCAAAACCAAGAGCTATAGCAATACAATATCCATACATAGGGACCTATGGGCTATTAGCTGAACAAAGGACAGTGCCTAATAAGAGCACAGGTCACTGTCTGTGAGTTCTTTTTTTTTAATTAACTTTTTAAAATTTATATATATTTGACATCAGTTGCAATCCCCATGTATTCCCCATCACCATATCACCAGAGCACCATCACCTCAGTCTGTGAGTTCTTACCCGTGCAAACAATTGTAAGAGACCTCAAGCTCTGGGAACAACTAAGGGGTTTATTTTACCAACAAGGGAAACAAAGATCTTACTGTATCCACAAGTGGTCGGCTTTCTCACCCAGATAGTGCCCACTATAGTATAACAGAGTATGTCACCTGTCACCAGTAGTGCTGGACAGTAGTGATGGTCACTATTGATTCCCCGGAGGTGGTGTCGGAGGCACCAAGTGTTAACAGCTCTTTGTGACACCAGACCTGGAGCCTTTGGTGCTCTTTTCAGATGATGTCAAACATAGGACCGGGAGGTCTTCTGCTTCTCTCCCCTCCTTGGAGTTTGGCTGCTGGATGCTTCTTTTCTTCTTTCTTCTTTCAACTGCTGGCCCTTCTTTCTTCGGAAGCCAGGAACAGAGTCTTCCCCTTCTTTCTTTGGAGACTGGAATAGTTTGTTCTTTTTCTCCTTCCTCTGACCCTGGATTATATCCTCTTTCAGGTGCCATACCCGTAAGTCTGATCAGACCATTTTTCAGTCCTTTGGCTGATTGGATCATTTGGCATCAATCAGCTAATACCATGGACTTGATTGGACTACTCCTTGATCCAGGAAGTAAAAGGGTCATAGCTGATCTGAGGAGCAACTGTCACAAATGACTCATGTTGGAGCAGCAGCGTGAGAGAACAGCACTGCTGCTGTGGTTCCTGTTGCCAAGGCAGCTGGGTTCTGGTAACAGTAGCAGTAGATTGGAAACATATGTACGGCCTTACAGTGGAACCCTCATCAGCAAAATCTGCACAAACTCTAACACATATACATGTGTTCTCAAAATATAGTATTATCATTCTAAAAGGATTCATAAGAAATTGGTAATTATAACTGCCTTTGGGGTGGAAATCAGGGGAAGAAACAGGATGAAGACTTATTTTTCATTGTATATCCTTTGGTCTTGTTTAAATTTTGTACCATGTGCATGTAGTATTAAAATTTTATATGGTTGTAGGAATGATTTCATCACTATTTGAAAAGAGGGGGCAGCATGTACCCCTGTTGGTAATAACTACTATCGTGACAGTTTCTCTGTGCTTACAGAAGTAGTCTCCATATCCTTACTGGGATGTCCCGGTGCTGTTCAGGGTTGCCTGCCTTGTTCTTACCTGTCCCCACTGCACATATAAGCCAGCTGCTGGAACCACCTCTATATCTGGACTATTATGATGGGGCCTCCAAGATCCTCTCTCTGGACATTTCCTCCAGCTGCTTGGTTCTATCCTCAGTTGCTTGCTGGCTTAATTTAATAGCCTGGACTCTTTTACTTCAATATCATTATTGTGATATTGATTCCACATGTGATTCCAACATGTTATTCCTACATGTGGAAACTTAGAATGCTTAGAAATAACCAAAGTCCATGTTTCTTCTAAAGGGAAAGATGTTAATGTCAGATTGGTGAAAGGTTTACCTTCTTAAACATTTCTTGCTTAGTGATTATGGCTTCTTTTCTTAGACCCAACCACTCCCCCAAAACTCTGGTTGACTTTCTTAGATGACCCTACTTTGTTAGGAGTAAATTTAAAAACAGTTAATGCTATAGAGTTATGAAAGGTTGGATAATAGATTAAAAGAGCTATTGATATGCAAATGCTTATTTTCTCATTCAGTCCACACTCATTCAGTCATTTGGTTCACACTTTTTTGGTTCATATTTGTGGGTGTTAACGCTGAGCAATGAACAGTGGCAGAGGTGTCCTGGTGACAAAGCTTTTATTTTCACCTTGCTATAAATGTCTCCATTGTGATTATTTTAGAATTTGCAATGCAGCGGGGACCATGTTCTTGAGAAAAAGATGACAGAGGTTATGGGTTAAAAGAACATGGAATTAGACATTGACTTTGGCAATTTGTGAGTGTTTTCTGGTAAATTAGGACATATTTCAAACATGCTTCTCTGTACTTAAGGCAACACAACTCATTGCATTTAAAAATTAACAGATGTTTTATGACTCAATTATATATTTAAATCATCAACTCACTTTTAAGTTAATTTTAGATAATTAATCATGATTAGTGATAAGTAAACTTTAAAAAATAAATGGAAGGTGACTCCTATTATTGTAACTGTGTAATGAAAGAAATTAAACTAATGAATGAAATTCATGAATGCAATGAATAAATATTATGAATATAATTAAAAATAAAGTTGTATTTATAACATTAAAGTACATGGACAAAACATCATTTTTATTGGTCCTGATAATCAAATACTTACTCTACAAATCATCATTGAGGCCTGTTATGAACCAGGGACTGCAGGAGCTGCAAAATGCTTCTTTGCTTCTGTACTCACAACCATTTGCTCACATATACTGTATGATGAACTAAAATTAATTTCAGATGAATTAAAAGGTGAAAATTTAACATGTCAATGAAGTAAGAAAAATTGCTGAAAAAAATCTCTGAAGAAGCAGATTAAATCATGAAAGTAGTGAATCAAATTAAACAACTCTATTTCAAAATAATCACCTTGAGCCAAATTGAAATGCAAAGAATGAAGTGGGGAAAATAGTAGAAACAGCTAGAAATATTTCATCAGAAGTTTATTATAACAATTCTGCTATTATTAATAATGCTACAATATATGCTGTTTCTAAATCAAGAATAGCAAAAAAATCCATGTCTAGGAGTGATTACAATTTAAAAATCTATCTAAGGAAAGAAATCAGGGTGATAATTGAAAAATGAAATTATTTTCATGCATTTCTTGGATTCAGTATAAAACCCAAAGACCAGACTCCTTATTTTGACTTTCTGTATCTGTATCTATATATCATTTATGTCTATGTTTCTGTCTATATCTATATTTCCATTCATTTCTCTCTCCCCATTATAAGAAGTCCTATTTATCTTCACCTCTCATCACTGTCCCCTAGCACTTCTTCTCTAGTAACATCAAGATATACAAATATCCGTTTCTCTCTCTTCCTCCCTTCAATCCATTGCTTTGGGATTCAAGAGGATGGGAGAGGTTGTGTTAGGGGCCAATAGTGTTTATCTGGACTTGATCATTCTGATTCCTCTCTTTCCCCTCCCCTGAATGCCTCAAAATACTGGTTAATTTCCTTAATTTGGCCTATAAACTCTTTTAATATTATCATCAGTAAAGTTGCTTCAAACTCCATGCAAGGTTGCCATGTTTCTTTCAGCACTCAGAATGACTCAGAATTTCCAATTAAGAAGCATTAATATTTTTCATATTTTTTAAAAGTCCATTTTAATTGAACTGTGACTAATGTAAAATAAAATATACCCACATTGATCATATAATTAGATAATTTTTTTGCAAATGTGTATAACTGTGTAACTACCAACACACTCAAAAAAAAAGTACATGTCTGTTAACTCCCAAAGTTCTCTGTCCCATTTTGTTTTCAAATCTCCCACTTCAGATGGCCAAGATAACCTCCACTGTCCTTTGATTTGTAATTAGTGATTAATGTCTAGAGTTTCAATTAGATGAAGAATCATATTGCATGTACTGATTAGTATCTGACTTTTGCTTAATCTAGTGTTTTCTAGATTATCCATGTTGTTGCATATATCAGTTCATCATTTCTTTTTATTGGCAAGTATTCAGTTATTTGGATATGTTATAATGTGCGTATCCTATCTCCTTTGTTGGATATTTGGGTTATTTCAGATTTTGAATATTGCAAATAAGGTTGCTGTGAGCATTTACCTACAGATCTTTAATCTTATGGGTGTTTAAATACCTAGGAAGAGATATCTGGGATGCATGTTAAGTATTTGTCCAACTTTAGAAGGAGCTGCCATATATATTTCTCCAAAGCAGCTATATCAGTTTACATTCCCACTGTAATATGTCAGAGTTCCAATTATTCTGCATTTGCACCTTGTACTTATTATTTATAGTCTTTTAAATTTTTTCTGTTAGAATATTTTATTTATTTTTAAATTTTATTAATTAATTTTTCTTACAATATGTGCTTTTTCTCAGATGTAGTTCCCATAGAGTTACCACCACCATGTACTCGTGTGTTACCTCCATAGTGCCTTGTATTCCTCCCACCCCTGTCTTGATTCCAATCCCTACAGAATGTTTCTGATTTATAGTTGTTACAGTCTTTTAAATTTTAGCCATTCTGATGGTATTTCACTATGGTTTTAGTGTGCATTTCCCTGGCAACTAATAACATGTAGATTTATCTGCATTTTGTTGTCCTTCTCCCCATTTAAAAAAGTAGGTTCTTCATCTTATTATCAAAAATATATACTCTGGCTACAAGCCCTTTGTTTGATATACATGTTTGTGAACGTTTTCTATCAATTTCCTTGTTTTTTTTTTTTTATTTTCTTAGTAATGTTTTACAGGGAGCAGATAGTTTAAAATTTGATGAAGTCCGATTTAAAAATATTTTCTCTTATCTATGAAATTTTTGCTTATCTCAGGGTTATGAAATTGTCTCCTTCATTTTATTTTGGAAAGTTCTATTTTTTAAGAAAAAATCTTCTCCAGGTAAATTTTAAAGCACCCCTTCCTACTTGTGTTCTTTCTTCATTCTTGTGCTAACCACTGTCATGAACATCATACTTACATCTTTATGTGTGTTTTATAATTGTGTCATGCAAGTTTTTAAGCAGTTGTATTTAGTATTATTTTGTGAATTTATAAAAATATATAAATGATTTCATCTGTATGTGTATGTATCACTCAGTTTTTTTCTGTGTAATTAACCTCCCCAAAATGTAGTGTCTTAAATGTATAGCCATTAATTGATCTCTTAGTTCTGTGGGTCTGTGATTCATGTTGGGTGCATCTGAGCTGGCCTGCAGTTTTACCTGGGTTTAGTCATGCATTGGTGTTCAGATCCTGAGTTAGCTGGTTGATGATTGGTCTGGAAAAACTTACTGGATAATGTTTGTCTTTGCTCCATACTCTTTTTCTCCAGCATGCTAACCAGGGCTTATTCCTATGTTAATGAAAGGGTTCCAAAATCTAAGCAGGTCAGCCTTAATGTGTAAGTGCCTTATAAATCTCTCCTGAGTCACTTTTCTGACTAGCAAATTGAACAAAGTAATTAACAAAAATGGGTGCAGAGTCTCAAAGTTAAACAGCAAGGTGCAAGGATATAAGAATGAGAGAATTTATGGACATTTTAATGACTTCTAAATTCTTATTCATTGCTTTCTTCATTCAGTTTTATTTTGTGAGTTTTATTCATAATGATACACATAGCTGAATTTATTTACCTTAAAGGCTGTGTTATGTATGGTGTGATAGCATCGTAATTTATTAACACATTTCCTTTTTGATAAGCATGGTGGACTATTTCCTATTTTGTCTTGCTATTATTTACATTGTTGTAGTGAACATCCTTGTACTTATATCCTTCTGCATATAATATTGCAAAGCTGTCTAAATTGAAAATGGTTAGGTTTTTGAGTATGTATATTTTTAGGTCATGTTACCAACTTGCTCTCCAGTTTGTTGTATGTTATGGGCTGATGTGTGTCGGCTCCTTCATATTTCAAAATTATATTTAATATCCTTATCGCTAGAGTGACTTCCATTTGATCAATAGTTGCTACTTTATCTTTTCACTTTTTAAACTTTTAAAAAGATTTATTTTATTTATTTATGCATACAAGAATTGGAGTCTAGGCCAGAGGTGTGGGGTCTGAGAGGGTTCACCAGAGTCAAGAGTGAGGAATAGAACAGGTGGATCTACTGAAATACACTGCTGAGGGAGCAGTGGGTGAATCAGGAGAGTTCTGCTACACCATGTGGTTCCCCTCATTGGCTGGGGATCAAACTCATGCCACAGTGATTGGTGATGCTTCGTTGATCTGAGACTTTAACCCCTGTACCACCAAGGAGACCCTCATTTTTAATCTTAAAACGTTATTATATCTTAGGTTTTTTTTTCTGTGAAAAAAAAAATGACAGGATTTAAAAAACATACACTGAGAGTAACTTTAAGTAAAATTTATTTTATTTGTAATTATTGTAATTAGTGATGTTTTTGATTAAGCTCTTTCATCTTTATCTGAAATTATCCTTTTCCCTTACTCTTGATTGTTTTTTACTGACTATGATATCTAGGTTGACCTTTTCTCCCAGCAACTTAAATGCATAACTTTATTTTTCTTTTATCATCTAATAAGTCAAGAATGCCAAAGTGATTTTTCTATTTTCACCTGTAATTTCTTTAAGTTTTGAATAAAAGAAAGGACTTTCATATCTCCTTAGTTAGCCTTTCAAAACAGATGTTTGCTCTCAACCAAATATAACAAGATTATTTATCTCTTGAGGCAGACACACACACTCACACACTCACACACACTGATATACATGCAGAGGGAGGGAGAGAATATTTTATTTAATTTTGGAAGAGTGAATAAAAGCAACTTAAATAATTCTGTTTTCCGCTGTGAAGTTTCACTTTGTCTATTTGGTATTGATGAAAAATTTTGAAATAAAGCCTAAAATATTTTTTGATGGTTGACTGTAGTTTTTGGAAACATAAAATTCATATAATTCTGCTAGACTCTGCAGAGTGGTGTCAGATAGCTTTTCTTCTTCATACTGAACATATGCCTAACCTGTCCTCCCAACCCTACTGGCTATCGGTGGGATTATGCAACTAACTTTTTTTAAAGCAGAATGTGCATGGAAATGGTGTTTGCCTTTATGTTTCATCCTCCACTTTTCCTCTCTTTGCTTCATTAGCCTACCAAGTGCAGAATTTCTAGAAGATGACTCTAGGGCCCTGGAAGGAACGCGAAATCCCAAAGTGGAAAGATCCTGGACTCCCATGCCACTTATCCTGACCGATATAAGTGGCACATCTTTTAAGACTACTGAGTTATATACATTGCAAAATCTTTGCAAAATTTTAGTGCAGTTCACACCCACAAATTATTTAAGACCATAATTATATGCATCAAGGCTTTAAGATTTACTTCTAATTTAAAAGGAGTTCCTAGAGACTAAAAATCCCCCTAATTCCTTAAAAATTAGTTTAGGAGAATTAAAATAGTTATATTTAATTTAAATATTCATTAAATTCTGTAACATTTTTTAGGTTGAATGTTTGGAATACAATAGCAAACAAAGGACATGCATGAGAAACTATACTCCTTCATCCAAATTTCTTTTTACGTTTATTTCTTTCTGACCTATAATGTTACTGGTGTACACCCATGGGAGATTCAAGACATAACTGAGAACTCCAGACACTCCAGAACTCCAGAATTGAGAATTGTCAGTGGGGACACTTTAAGTGACAGAGCAAGAGGCAGAACTTGGGGGTAAACTGGAGCCTTGAAGGCTATGGGGTTGCTGCAGAATCTCCTACTCTATCTTCTCACCTGTGTGTTTTCTCTTTTTTTGGTGGTTCATCTTCCAACTAGGTGGTAGCTTATGAGTCTGCATCATGGCAATATTCTGGCATAAACTTGGAATTTATTAAAAATATATCTACACTTGATCTTAGCCAGAAGTCCAAGAGGTAATATTAAAAATATATCATTAGCTCTCTGGTGCCCTGAGTGGAGGTCATGGTAAGGACATTTCAGGCTGTTTGGCACAAACACCAAGGATGAGGGTCCTTTTTTTTTTTTCTTTTATTAAAATATTTTAAAATTTACATATACTTGCCATTAATTGTAATCCCCATGTATTCCCCATCACCATCTCACCAGTGCAC
>JAGFMF010011618.1:210063-228699 GCA_019455555.1 Galemys pyrenaicus | reverse complement strand
TCATCTTTGCCATTTTGTTTGCCTGTTTGTGGTTCTATTCTTTACCTTATTTATTTATTTAGTCATTTATTTACTATTCATTTTTCTGTTGGTTTTGGTCCTGAGGTTTCTAGTAGGATTTTTTGGAGTGGAGGTTTTGTAGAAGTGAATTTCTGTAGACTTTGTTTGTCTGAGAAAGTTCTTACTTTCCCCTCATAGAGGAAGGAGAGCTTTGCAGGGTAGAGTATTCTTGGTTGGATTTTGTTGGCTTGGAGTTTGTTACATATGTCGGATGAGGGTCCTTAATGCCTTTCTTTGTGGTCTTAAGGAATACCTTGTACTGTTCCTTTAACCACCACTTTGCATTACTGACATCCTGACTGGATGGGGTTTTTATCATTTGTTCTGTCACAGCCACTGGTTGTTGCCTGACACCTTGTCACAATATTTCACTATCAAAATCTCTCTAATGAAAAATGATTTTGCCTTTGAGATTGTTCTTAAAAAATGCAACCTCATCTATACTCCCATTCTTGGGGTATGTGTTAGTTGAGTATCTTCAGATGGATGCACAGAAACTGATATAAACTAACTTAATCAGAAAAATGATATTGTAGGCCTCCTGGATGGCCCAGTGGGTTGAGTGGCACAGTGTAAAGCATCCGTGGCACAGAAGCACGAGTTCGATCTGGACCAGGGAGGAAACCCCACATGGCGCAGCAGACCGCACCTGCATTGCCCGCTACACCCCTCAGCAGTGATCTGCCTGTTCTGCTCCCCACTCTGTCTCTGGTGAACCCTCTCACCTCCCGCAACTCTGGCCTATACCCCAGCTGTTGTATATATAAATAAATCTTAAACAACAACAACAACAACAACAACATGATATTGTGAGGTGACAGGATGAGTTTACAGAAGTCAATATGAGACAAAGGTGAACAAGGATTCTTCAGAAAGGGTAGGGAGCTGAGACAACTCAGTTTTCAGCATGGGAACTTAAGGAATTTCTCCCTGGCCAATTGATTTTTGGTCATTTGGAATATCTGCTCTAGATCAGATCCTGGAAGAGAGAATCCAGTCTGTTTAGCATAAGCCACTAGCCCGCTGTCACAGCCACCGTAGTGCCTGGGAAGGAAGATGACCCATGATGACCGGTCCTACCAGGAACATTTGGAAAGAAAAAGGGCAGTTATATGAAGACAGTAGAGATCTTTAACTGGTACAAAAAGAGAAATGGTATATGGCAGATTTATAGCAAAATGTACCTGCTACAAAGAGGGCACTTTTAGATCATTGATAACCTTGGTGGAAATATGTTTATTAGATTTTACCTTCTACTTGATCAAACAATGGGGAACAGTACTGAAGAAGTTTTGTAAAGTGAAAAAAATAAGAAGGAACTGAACCTGAAACCAACTTTTCAATCCAAGGCTTGCCTAGATGTAGAAATCATGTAGCTGTTGATCAGTGAATCTGCTATTCAATTGCTTCTTAAGCTCTGTAAAACATAATTGTATTTGTATGTTTTGTATTACTTCCCAGTAGCAACCCATCAGAACTTAAAAATGAACTATTGTGAACAGAGTTCTCTTGGAATTCTGGATGATTTATTTTGTTGTAGAAATAAATGGGAAGTACCAATATTGTGTGTCAAGAAAGGAGGGAATAATCATAAATCAAAAGTTAGACACCATTAAATTAACTCTCAGATTTTAACAAATGGAATTTCAGGAGAGAAGAAAGTAGAGAAGTACAAACGAAGCACAAGTGCACAGAAATGAATTTCTTAGGGAATTTGAGATCAAAAATTATTTTTGTATTTCACTATGACAAAAACCTGGGAGGTCAGAAAGTCTATATAGGCCTTTTCTTGTAGAGCAGGTACACCTTGCTGTAAACCTCTGCAAGTCTGACCCTGAAGCTGACATTAGATGTGTTTAGCTAGATGTTTCCTTATTATATTCTATATAGTCTATATAATGAATATGCACTATTTATTAGATTGTGTTTGTGTCCTTCCTTGATATTTCTTAAGAGGTGTAAGGCTCATTTACTGAAGATTCTAACTTTTGATAGTGTTCTCAGAAATGAATTATTCTGGCATTTTGGTGTTTAAACTGAAAGTAGATGATACTCATATGCCTGCAATTTTCTAAAAGTTTTGTATTCTGCCTTAAATAAAATTACATTTTGAGTTAGGAAATAGAGTTTTGTTTATTTTTGTTACTGAAAATATTTGAGAGTATTTCTCTTCTTTGCCAGATTCCATTAGTCTGTGAGACATTTATTAACTAGGTCCTCTGTCTAGAATATTTTATCTTATTCCAAGGTAGAATAAGACCTCAAAAATTCAGACATTTTAAAATTAAGAATATGTGATAGTTTGGAAAGGGCATCCATTTACCTTTCTGTCATGAAAATAGAACAATGTAAACAATATTTTTGAACTATTATTAACCTGGACATAGAAACCAAATGCTTTAGTCAGATCCAAAAAATTTATTTAGTAATTTATGAATAAATTACTCTTATCTATAAAACTCACATAGTGGGAATTTAAATATCTTCCCAGTACAGTCACCCTTGAGATAGTGCTGATGGTTATTACGCTTGAATCAGATAAAAAAGTATTTTGGAGAATAATATTTGAGAGGAATGCATTTTCTCTAGGAATGCAATGGTAACTGATGATATTTCATTTAGAATACTTCCAGGATTATATGAAGTCTTGTCTATGCCTACAAAAATGTTCACAAATAATACCCAAGGAATACCAGTCACCTTTAGCAACAAGACTGGGTGATATGCTAAGATAACATGTTCTTAATCCACATTTTCTTATCCACTCTTCTGTTATTGGGCATTTAGGTTGTTTCTCTAAATTGCCTATTCTAAATAGTGCTGCAGTGAATAAAGGAGTGCATATATCCCTTCTAATTAGTATTGTTTCATTCTTTGGCTAGATATCTGGAGTGATATTCAGGGTCATATGGAATATGAATTTTTAGTATTTTGAGAAATCTTCATATTGTTTTACATAGGGACTGAAATAGTCTATATTCCCACAAACTGTGTAAGACAGTTCCTTTTTCTCTACATCCTTGCCAATATTTGTTGTTTCTGATCTTTTTGACATGGACATTCTCACAGGAATAAAGTGGTATCTCATTGTAGTTTTGATTTGCATTTCTATAATAATAAGTGATGATGAACATTTTATCATGTGCCTATTGGTCATCTCTATGTCTTTTTTGGAAAAGTACCTTTTCAGCTTTTCTCCTCATTTTTTTTGGGGGGGGTTGGATTCTTTGTTTTCTTTTTGTTGAATTGTATGAATTCTTTGTAGATCTTGGATTTAGAGTGTCTTTTTGTTTTAGTGAGTTTCTTTTGCTGTGCAGAAGTATGTTGGTTTAATGTACTCCCAGTTGTTTATAGGTCTCTTTTCATTTGCTTGCTGTTTGAGATGAATCCACAAAGACACATCTTAAACCTATTTTGTGGAATATTTTGCCTTGCTTTTTTCTTTGTATTTTATGGTTTCAGGTCTTACATCCAAGACTTCAGCACATTTTGAGTTGATTTTGCTTATGGTGTGAGATATAGTGGTCTAATTTTATTTTTTTCTGTGTGGCTATACAGTTTTCCCAGTACCATTTATGGAAGATGCTTTCCTTTCACCAATATATACTGTTAGTTCCTTTGTTATAAATTAACTGTCCATTTAGGTGTGGCTTAATATTTGGGTTCTCAATTCTGTTCCATTGATTTGTGTATCTGTTTTTGTTTAATGCTATACTGTTTTGATTACTGTATGTTTGTAGTATAGTTTGAAGTCTGCAGTGTGACCACCATTACTCCTCTATTTTTGTCAAAATTGCTTTGGAGATATATTTATGTATGTATCTTTTGATAAGATGGCCACTTAGAAAATATTAATTCTTCTGATCCTTGAACGGAGAATGTCTTTTCATTATGTCTTCTATTTCTTTTAACATTGTTTTCATTTTCTATATAATTCCTTCACCTTCTTGTTAACTTTACTCCTAGGTATTTTATTCTTTTTGATGTAATTATAAATGAGGTTTTTATAGAATTCTTTCTTCTCTAGCTAATGATATGCATATAGGAAGGCAATTGATTTTTGTATATTGATTTTGTAACTGGCAACTTTCCTGAAGAGATTTATTGTTTCAATTAGTTTTTTTTACTGAGGTCTTTATTTAGTGTTTTCTCTGTATATTATCATATAATTTGCAAATAATGATAGTTTTACTTACTCTTTTCCAATTTGGGTTTCTTTTATAACCTTCTTTTGCCTAATTGTTCTAGCTAGAAATTCCATACTATGTTGGTAAAAATAGACACATTCGTACCACATCTTTTGTTTCTGAGAAACTTTGATTGTTGTTTAAATATCTTTGTTTGACTGTCCCATGTATATGAGAAATATGTGTTTTCAGTTTCTATTTTTTTTTTTTTTGGTGTGTGGGGTGCAGTGACCTACAACTGTCTATTTCTTTGTTTAAGCCTACTGTGTCTTTGTTGACTTTTCCACTATGATAGTAGGGTGTTGCAGTCCCCATTCTGCCAATAATAATGTTTATTATTGGTTATAGAGAAAACTTTATATCAAAAATAGTTCAAATTCTGTCTGTTGTACTAACTAGCTTGGGGTCTTGGGAGAAGTTTTGTCCATTTTAAGTACAATTTTTCTTGGTTTATGTAATTATGGTGCTGGATGAGTTTAGGGTTGGTTCTTCCCTGTTAGAACATCCTATCATTCATAACCTCATGCCATTCGTGGCAACATAGGTGGAACTGGGGCTGGGGATCATGCTTAGTGAAATAAACCAGAAGGAAAAAGGAAAATATCGAATGGTTTCACTTATAGGAGAAATATAGGAGAAACAGATAAGGGGTCAGGGAAAAAATAATAACAACAACATAGTTTTCAAACGGGGAAAAACAATATTGCTTCTGGGAAGTCATATTTCCAAAGCTTTATTTTAGAAATAGACATGAATAGGAGCACAGAAGAGTCTTCCAGAATATTGAGTGAAAGGCTATTGAAAATAACAGTCTCATAGAGAGCAGACTCAGTATAATGCAGAAAATTCTAACTATGCTAATACTTTATAATGTTTATCCAGCTGCAGTCCATCATTGTTATGATTACTCTGTATTTTTCATTCTTTTTCTTTTTGAATGGGGAATCATTTTTCTTTATTATGGCTTTTCCATCTGTATTCCACTATTGGTTATTATATGTGTGTTATTTATTTCATTATGTGAAGCATGTAACGTGTTAGATAAGTTGTACTTTTAATCTCTAGATAGACAGACCTTAAAGAACTAGAATTGGGCCTGATGTAAAGAATAGAAATCACACAGAAATTCTGGACTTTGAGTTGGAGGCAATTACTAAGTAATATTGGGGTTCTCATTCTGGGGAGGATCGAATGTTTTGGGTATGGCCACTAAGATTTCTGCTTATGTAGATATTAGAGGAGCAGACTGTGACAGAAATTGCTAGTGTCCACCAAAATCTTTTACTTATTTATCTTTTGTGTCATTTACTGCATTCTACTTGATGGAATGTGAAGGTAATGTGTACTATCTTAGACAGCCTATAAAAGACTCATAAGTACTCCTCCATGATCCTTTCTCCTTCCAATGAGCAACTAGTGTTGTGAGCACAATGAGCAAAGAAGACAGAGATAAATGACCATGTGGGCTAGCAACTCCCACAATCATAAACTGGAATAGCTTATCCTTTGAAAAAGAAATAAATATCTATTGATTTCAGGTCATTAAATACTGAGTCTATTTGTTACAGTGGTTTAGCCGACTCCAGCTACAAACACAACATTAAGGCATATGTTAGTAATATTATGAGACATCAAAGATAAAGAATCACTTGGGAGATGAAGCAATAAAAGCAAGTTACTTAAAAATGGGGAAAAACAATCTATCCTCAGATTGTTGCAGATCAGCATTTGATATTATGGAATAATTCTTACTCCTACTCATGGAAAGGAAAGTAACCCACAAATTTCATAATCAGATATATTGTCATTTAAGTGTAAAGATAACAGATATACACATTGAATATTCAAAAATTAGAACTCTTATTCCCATGACTATTTCTGGGAGAAAAAGAAGGAATATGTTCTTTTCCAATAATGAAGAGAAAACCACGGCAGAACTACTAACAATGAGAATTAGATTTATTTAATATAACCTATGGCAAAATAAACACGTTAAAATGGTACCATAACACTAATAGGCACAACTTACAACAAATATGTTTCAATAGTTTTGAACACTGAACTTGAATAATAATTAACAGTCACAAAGTTATGCTAGGGAAATTAAAAAGAGAAATAGATACATGATAGCCATAAAAGACTTTAACTTACCTTTCTGAGTTCATAACAAATCAAGGGCACAAGAAATTCAAGTGAACAAAAAATAACTAAAAAAAGTAAATACGAGGTAGACTGATGAGATAGATTTTTAAAATATATATTGAACTTTGTACATAAAACTAGGTAGTATGACTCCTTTTAGCTGCCAGTAATATAGTCACAAGGAATGATCATATCATATGCCATAAAAGAAACTTCAGTAACATAAATTAAATAATATAGACAAATTGCATGATATAAATGCAGTAAATCAGATAATTAAAAATCCATAGAAATTTAGATATTTTCTCATAAAGAACTCATAAACTTGAAACATTGATAATGAAAAGACAATATAAGAGCACAGAGAGTTTACAATAAAAGCAAAGGTTGGAGGGTAAATCATTATGCACTTATATTAATGAAAAATAAAGCATGCTCATAAATGATTTAAACAGTACTTAAAATTAATTAAAGTGGTTAGAAAACTAACCCTTGAAAGTTGACTATAGAACTGAAGCATCTAGAGCAGAGATAGGTAGGGGGTGGTGGGGAAGGTAAGGCAATGGGAATGGGGTGAGTGGGGCTGAGGAAAAACAAAGAGGAAACAGAACACAATGGACTATGGTGGTGGACTGTCAGTGATTTAGGGGTGGGTGCATTACCGTGGCATTACCTGAGAGGGGGATCCTACACTTCCAAAACAGTAACATTAATGTAAGCCATTACCTAATAAAGGAAAAAAATGAAGAGAGGAGAAACATATAGACAAAAAGAGACATAAGAGACATTTTTTTTAAAGATCAAAAAGAAAGCAAAGCTAAGGAATAAATAAGGTGAAGTAGAAAGAGATTTTAAAATTAAAAAATGGTAAAGCTGATATATATATATATCCAAGAGTTGGATTTTCAAAATTAAATAATGCAAGATATATGAGTTACCTAAGCAAACAAGGGAGAAAGCACAAATATATTAAGTAAAGAACAAGAGAAAAGATAACTTTAATTGAAGATAAAAAATGATTTATGAGACTGGTTTTGTAAACCTCTAGAAATACATTTAAAATATTTTGAAATGGAATAGCTTTTTAGGTAAATAAAATTTTCCCAAATACAGAGAAGTAAAGTTGTCAAAGAGTTAGTCTACTAAAAAGAATTCTTTTCAATTTTCCAAGGGGTTAAATCTAATTCCATTTAAATTACTCCAGAGCTTAATCAATAAAGGAAATCTTCTAAACATATCCTATGAAATAGCATCTTTGAAGTACTTGTAATTACCAAAGTCCAACAAAAAATAGGAAAAAGACAGTTTTCAATACAACATTGGTGTAAAAATATTGAATAGCAAAGATCATTCAGTAGTTAAGTAAAAGAGCTTATTCCAGGAATGTGAGATTGGTGATAATTAGAAGACATATCAATGTGTTTTATCTTAGTAATAGATCTAGGATAAATGTTATGATAATTTCCAAACATTCTGAAAAAAAAATCAGTGAAATAAACAAGGATGTTTAAAAATTGAGAAAAAAAAAAATCCCAAACCAAAATGGTAGTCCTTAAAATGTCGCTAGACTAAATTGAGATGTGCTATCCATAGAAAATATACATTGTAGTTAAAAAGTCTCATTATTAAAGTTTGAATAATATTGAAATGTAATATTTTGGAAATATTTGGCTTAGTAAAGCTATTTTTAATTAAGGAAAAAGAAAAAAAATTAAATGTAAGTCACAAAAGACCACATATTGATGGTTCTATTTATTTCTCTAAGAATAGGCTATATTGCAATGTCTCTGAATCGGTTCACTTGTGGTGGTGGTAGAAGGAGTGCAAACTATAAACTGAATGTCCATCTGTTCTCTAAAGCCAATGATGATCCTGTACCCTCACTTGGGGAGGAAATGAGCTTCATTT
The DNA here is from genome assembly GCA_019455555.1 of Galemys pyrenaicus. NCBI lineage: Eukaryota > Metazoa > Chordata > Mammalia > Eulipotyphla > Talpidae > Galemys > Galemys pyrenaicus. Next base: position 220,402 of record JAGFMF010011618.1, on the reverse strand, counting down.
TTAATGCTGAATTATAATTTGTTAGCAGTGTAGACTAGATTATGTTGAGGATAATTGTGAGGTTTGCTGTAGACTAGGAGGGAGGTAGATGATCAGTTACGAGTGACCTTTTTTTAAAAAGATTTATTTATTTATGCATATAAGAGCTGGGGTACAGGCCAGAGTCGCTGGAGGTGAGAGGATTCATTAGGGACAGAGTGGGGAGCAGAACAGGCAGATCAACTGAAATTTCACTGCTGAGGGGAGCAGCAGGTGAGGCAGGAGAGGTCTGCTGTGCCACGTACTCCCTGGGCATGGATCGAACTGGTGTTGCTGTGTCACAGATGCTTCACAATGTGGTGCTCAACCCGCTGCACCACCAGAAAGGCCCCATGAGTGATTTTCTTAAAAGAGGACCTTGTTGCACTAGGCTGCAGGAGAATATCACAGGCATCGTCTCTTCTCCATTTTCATTACCATAATTTTAGTTAGAATTCTTATACGATTAGGGTCAAAATTGAAAACAGTATAAATGCACACTTGGTACTTAATATATGGTCTCTGAATAACAGATGGCAGACACTTGTTTTTATTAAAATGGCAGTCAAGATATATTAAGCATAAGATAAAATATTTCAAAGGGAAAGCACAGGATAATGCTTGTTAACTGAATAATCTCTGTCTGTCTCTTGCTCATCATCTTTACCATTGTAATATTTTTCTATTGGATTTTGGAAACTATTTTTTCATTTGAATTTAGCTATCTTAGTGATGAAATTAAGGGAATAAAATTATTAAACATTGTATAATATTTTCTAAAAATTCAAGGTACAAACAGATCCTTTACCTTTAGATAAATATTCATCAAATTAGTCATATTCGAATGCTAAACACTTATTTTATTGGTAATGTATTGTTTAAGTCATTTTTCAACACTTGTCTTATAACTACCATTATAACCTGTGGCATTTTCTTTTGGATATCTTCAACACTGACAACTCTTTGTTCATCCTGATGGATTATGTCTGTGGGTACAGCTAGAAGTAATTTGGAGATAACGTTTAGGGGAAAATGTTTATTCAACCTGAATTATATTACTTGGCATTAGAACAAGAAAAAAATTCGTTTGACTGTCAAGTAATAGACTAGCTTTCATTATATCTGTCTTATTTACTGTTTACTGAAATTGTTCGTATAGAAGAGAAAAAAAAGTCCAAAACGCTTTGAAATGTTTCTCCATTGTTACAGTAGGCTCCTCTTCCCACAGCAGGTTCATAAGTCATTTCTGTTCCTTATTGTGCTTTTGATACCTGAATAGGTATTAAACCAACTGAAATAGATTTATTCAAGTTTCTCACGGAGCTTCTTGATCTACTGAATCTCTTGTAGTGTAATGGGCTGAAGTCTAACTGATGAGGGTTTCATTGTGTTTATGTGTGTTTACACTTACATATGTGTTTACATTGCTTCTGTATAAGATTCAAGGTTATCTCAGACCACCTCAATGTCAGGATCTATAAAATGGGAATTATAAAATATAACGAGCTGTTAGCTTAAGTGAGATAAAGGATCAAGATTTCCTAGTACTTGCCAAAAGTGTCAGTTCCTAGCTACTTAAAACAGATTTGGAATAAGATGGTATATAATGAAGTGATAAGGGTCATATCTTCTAGTTTTTTTTTTTTAGGATTTATTTATTTATGCATACAAGAACTGGGGTATAGGCCAGAGGCGTGGGGGGCGAGAGGATCCACCAGAGACAGAGTGGGGTGAGCAGAAAAGGCAGATTAACTGAAACACACTGCTGAGGGGAGCAGCGGGCGAGGCAGGGGTCACTTTCCCAGTCAGCGGCAGGGATCAAACTCATGCTGCAGTGGCTGCGGTTTGCTTCATAGTGTGTTGCTTAACCCACTGCACCGTCAGGGAGGGTCCCTTCTAGTTCTTTTTTATTTGACTCTTGAATCTAGTAGTATAGACTGTAGGAGTACAATGTAGTCTTTTATAAGCAATCATTAGTTCTGAAAATTTCCTATGCTGTGAGCAATTTTTTTCTTTTTTAAAAAATTTGAGAATCATGGACATAAAACATATTAGTTTGAGGAATATAACATAATGATTCAATATTTGTATATATTGCAAAGTCATCACTACAGTAAGTCTAGATAAATAACATCCATCACCATACATGGTCAAAAGTTTTTCTTGGAATGAGAACTTTTGAGATCTACTCGCTTAACAACTTTCAAATATGCCTAACAGTATTAACTGTAGTCAACATGCCATATAGCACATCCTCATGACTTGCTTATTTTATAATGGAAGTTTGTCCCTGTTGATCCTCTTTACCTATTTTTCATGCCCCCCTCCTCACCCAGTCTCAGTCCCTACCTCTGGCACTATTTTTTTCTCTGTATTTATAAACTTTTTTTTTCCAGATTCCACATATAAGTGAGATCATATGGTATTTATCTTTATTGGCCTTAATTCTTTTAGCATAATATACATATGGTCTATTCATGTTATGCAAAATGTTATAAATGGCAAAAATTCATTGTTTTTATAATTCAATAGTATATTAATATAGCAATTATATATGTGACACACATATTTTCTTTGTCTGCTCATCCCTGGATTAATATTTAGGATGTTTTTATATCTTGGCTATTGAAATATTACAAACCTGTCCACTGAACATGGGAATGCATATATCTTTTTGCATTAGTGTTTTGAATTTCTTTGGGTAACTACCCAGAAGTAGAATTGTTGGATCATACAGTAGTTCTATTTTTAATCTTTTGAGGAACATCCATACTGTCCTCCATAGTATCTATGCTAGTTGACATTCAAAACAGTGTATAAGTGTTTCCTTTTCCACATTGGCAATTTTCTTTCTGAACATCTTTCTACATTCATCATAAGATATGAGTTAATCTGTGATCCTGGAACAGTCAGCATGAAGAGAGAATCGAGGACGTCTGCTCACTCTTAAAATGCTATCCAGGGAAGAACTCATTTTTAGAGATCTCAGTGGTAGAGGATTTGAGGGTTAGCATTACAATTTACATGCTTAATCTTGTAATGAAGTTCATAACAGTTAGTCCTGACCATCAACATTGAGTATTGGTGATCTAATTAATGAGTCATTCTCAGAAAACCATCCCTAAAGTGATTTAAGTATCAATATATATTGTAAAGAATTGTAGACAAGCTTATGAGACTTGACTCCTACAGAGATAGAAGGAACCTCACTTTTAATTTGGGTTTTACTTAGTTCTAGAAGAGATTTTATAAATAAAAGGGATTGTTGCCTTTCTCTGGGCCATATTCTCATTTTCCTTTGAATCTTTAAAATCTTTGATAAGGCTTGATGTTTGGAAAGCCTTTTTGATTCAAAAACTAAATTTTATATTTAAACATCTCAAAAAGTTTTCATTCTTAAAACAAAAGGCATATTCTTATTATTCCAGTGAATTGGTCCTTTGGTTGGTTTTAGAAGACACAGACTTCCTTTGGAAGATCCTGATTTCTGCTGATGAATTTGTAGGCAGTTTTAAGAAGTTTGATTGTCCAGATAGCATGCATTTCAGAGACTTTACTTTGTAGTAGTGGAATCAGTTTTATTCCTGGAAGCTTCTCTGTATGGAGCTGGGTGTAGCGCATGCCAATAAACTATGGCAGAAGTAATATTTCATTATCAGGTATAAAGAACATAATGAAAAGCTACTTTGTAAGGACTATAACAAAAATTATACTAAAACTTTGACATTCATTTGAATGAAGCTCAGGAGTCTTTGAATTTAAGTCATAAAAGTGCAATAAAAAGTTTTTCCTAAAAAAAATCAGAGCTAAACCAACTAGAATTTGTCAAAGGTTATCTATTTAGATATTGCATTTCTTCAGATATTTTCTCTCTTCTTTCCCCCGTTTAGTATGTATTACTTCATAGTATGTAAATTAGCTAATATCTTTTTGGTAAAGTCAATGTTTTATGAGGCATATACATAGTTTCAGTATGTACTAATGTTGACTGTTGAAATGATCTTCTAAGAGGTAGAATAATAGGGTAGTAAAAAAAATAAATGCTTTCTACTAAGGTCAACTACTTGGGGGTATATCTTTAATCCATTTGATTCTTATACTAGTACTGACTGGATTAGAAGAGGCAGTTTTAACATCAAGGTCATAAAACTGAATACAAAAATTTAACTGAAGACTTTTTCTTGGCTGATTAATCTGCTAATTTATTCAAAAATCACATATTAAGTGACTTATGTGCCAGGCAGTAAGAATAAAGAGATGAAGAGGAAACTGACTCTACCACTTAAGAATGAACAGTTAATCTGGGAGAAGGCAGTTGAAAAACATATAAATATAATAGTAGTATAATCTTGAACTAGCGGGTATAACAACTATTATGCAGCATAAACAAGGGAGTGATTTATTGTTTGGTGGGGTTGAGAAAGGTTTCACCACTAGAAGACCAAATAAGTGTTTGCTCACCAGCAATTGTGGAAATGTTGAATTGAGCAGATGGTTGCTTTGTGGAAGATTTCAATGTACTAGACAAATTCTGGTATATTGAGATATTAAAAATTCTGTCCTGGGAGAAGGATGTAGGTTCCATAAGAAATGGTTACCTGTGGGAGATTTCTAGGTTACAGTAAATTTTTTTAAAAAGTTGGGCTCTCTCTGGTGGCGCAGTGGGTTAAGTCACACACTATGAAGCAAACCGCAGCCACTGCAACACAAGTTCGATCCCTGCTGCTGGCTGGGGAGGGGACCCACATGGCACAGGCAGATCTTTTCTGCCTGGTCTGCTGCTCCCCCTAGCAGTGTGTTTCAGTGGATCTGCCTGTTCTGACCCCTGCTCTGTCTGGTGGATTCTCTCACCTCCCTGCACCTCTGGCCTGTACTCCAGTGCTCGTATGCATAAATAAATAAATCTTTAAAAAAGAAAAAAAATTAAAAGTCATACCATGGGGCCACCCTGGTGGCACAAGAGGTTAAGTGTCAGCATTATGAAGTTATCTGCGCCACTGCAGCATGAGTTCAATCCCTGAACAGGGAGGTGACCCACATGGCACAGCAGCCTCTCCTGTCTTGCCCACTGCTCCCCTCAGCAGTGTATTTCAGTCAATCTGCCTGTTCTGTTCCCTACTCTGTCTCTGGTGAATCCTCTCACCCCTACACCTCTGGCCTACATCCCAGCTCTTGTATGCATAAATAAGTAAATCTTTAAAAAAAGTCATACCATGATGAAAATATTACTCAGAAATTAATTCCAGGGATTATGATAAAACACACTAATTAAAAATAAGATTTGAAGAAAAACCAACAAACATTTTACACCAGGCGTGTGGAGATAAAACTTCGATATAATGTGAGGAGTTGTGCAAATGAAAATAAGAAGTTAAACTGAAGTGGCATTTTGGAGCAAGAAACATTAGCATATGATGGATCTTTTCTGATCTAATGATCATCCATGCAATTATCCACCTTCCTATACTCCTAACTCAAGACTCCATCATTATTTTAAAAAGTATGATTTTGTCCCTTTTTATATATTTTGGCTGTGGCATAACTCTTCCCCAATGCAGTGATTTACTAAGATGTAACAATTTCATTAATACCTTCCCAATATGTGACATATATGGAAATATCTTACCATTAAGTTGTTGATAATGCTAAAAAAATTTAGTAAAAATGTAGTGTACTTGTAATTGTTTTGTATCCTTTAGCTTCACTAATTCCTCATCTAGACATCAGGAAGATATATGTGCTGCATTAGTAGTCTATTGCTAGTAAGTTGAGTTTTGAAATGAAGGATGAAATTAATCAAGGAGCAATCTGTGTGAATGATGGGAAAAGTGAGATAAGGAAAACATAATGTGGGAACCTCCTTGACACTATGGATCGATTGAAGATATGCAGGTTAATTTAAGTATTAATTATTTGGAATTCAAATCTTGTAGAGAATTTCTTTTCCAATTAGCATCTGTAGACTAAAAGTATGCTTAAAGAGACAAAAAACATTAATGAAAATAGTTTTGCTATTGAATTGAACAGTACAGATGGTAAGTCTTTTAGAAACCCTAGAATAGCAGTCAGCAAATCTGTAGGCCAAATTGAGCCCACTCTCTGTTTTTGTGAATAAACTTTTATTGGAACACCATAACCTTAACATATGTATTATCTTTGGCTAATTTTATGCTGTAATTGCAGGCTGGAATAGTTGCAACAGACTTTATAGCCTAAAACATATACCACTTGGGAAATCCATGGGGACCACAATTGATGTCAAATATATATAAAGATGTGTGTGTGTGTGTGTATACACAATACTACTTAACTCTTTACTGGTCACTGTTTGAAAAGTAAAAAGTGTGCTGACTCTTTCTTTACAAAGAATTAATCATAATATTAGAGAGTACACTGAGCATTATTCTATTCCAGTGTCCTTGAAACTACACTTTTGCTTCTCCCTATTCCTGGATAGGAAGTTCAAAGTGATTTCTTTTCCAAGAATCCCTTCTTACATGTGGATATTAGGGTTAGGTTTCTTGTCATTAATTAACTGAGTAATCTCAGCTTCTTTCCTCCCACTCTTGCTCTGGACTCTGAGCCATGTGGACCCACCTGATGCCATGGTCATGGTTCATATTCACTCCATGACTTGTAACAACTTAGAACACTCCGTAAGTTCTCAGCTTAAATGGAAATCATAAATGGAATCATAGTTCAGGGAAGTTTTTTCCTGATTGTACTATTACTGTAGGCTCCTTCTGCTGATTGCTTTTTAATTCATACTCTTTCAGTTTTTTTTTAAAGATTTATTTATTTATGCACACAAGAGCTGGGGTACAGGCCAGAGTCCAGGGAGGTGAGAGGATTCACCAGAGACAGAGCAGGGAGCAGAACAGGCAGACTGACTGAAACACACTGCTGAGGGGAGCAGGGGGCGAGGCAGGAGAGGTCTGCTACGCCATGTGGGTCCCCTCCCTGGCCGGTGGCAGGGATCAAATTCATGCTGCAGTGGCTGCGGTTTGCTTCATAGTGCATTGCATAACCCACTGTACCACCAGGGAGTCCCTCTTTCAGTTTTTTAATACATGAATCACCATTATAGAATTATTTAATTCCATTTTAAAACATTTGTTGTATATTTTTCCTGTCAGGCTCTCATTTCCAACACTTACAGCAGTGCTTGGCATATAAAAGATCTCAGTATTTGCTGATGGTGGCTGTTGAAATACTCTGCTATAAGGGAGAGTTGACTAATCAGACAGCAGTAAGGCCAAGATTTAGATTCAGAAATTTATTTATTATTATGTAAATTTATATGCAAAAAGATTTTACAATTTCACTGACACTTAAGGCCTAATTTTACTTATATAATACCCTAAGGGAATTCAATAATTTTTCAACTCTAAGTAACCCCTATAGTTATAAAAATTTTGAACATTATATTTTATAAGCAAATGCCCTATTCCTTCCTTAGCTTCAATTTCCTATCTGATGGCTGGGTTGTTTTAGTAGGTAATTTTAGACTTGTCAGACTTCAGCTATACCAGTAAGTTGGGAGTGAAAGAGGAATTATGTAACAGGTGAGTAGTCTCCTCAGTTATGACTAACTTTATCTATTGGCATCTTCATTTAGTCAGCAAAAATATACATGCTGAAAATCCTAATGAAACCTAAACTACCTCCTTTTTAATCAGTGGTGTCCTTACAGGATCTCAAAGTAAACCTCCCTAGGAAAGAAAGCTCAGTTACATTTGGTGCTTTAATTTTCAGATAAATTAAATCTACAGTGACATACTGTTCTCATTAGCTAAGCAAATTAGGTTATAAAATCTAGGTGGGCAACTCTCAGTGTCAAAGAAATAGCTCTTTGACTCCAATTAAAGAGATATGTTTTGGCAAAGCTCTAGTGCTTGCATAAATTTGATGAGGTAGTTTTGATTTTGTCAAAGTTATTAGTATGGTCGAACAGTTGTGTTAAATCACAGAATCAACAAAGAAAACACATATTCCTGCTAGTTTCTCTTGCTAAATGTTCTTAGAATGGATTACAGGCTTTAAAGCATGTATTATATATCAATAGAATATTTACCTTCCCAAAGTTAAATATGCCTGATTCATGATAAAATAGTGTTATTGATTTATGAAACTTTGGGTCCCAGTGTACCTAAATTCATGGACCCAGAAACTCTTTCATTAGTAAGATGCTGGAATATTATTTAGTAAATTACACAGTTACATTTAACAATCTCCTTTTATCTGAAAAACTGTTCCACTCCCCCAAATATAACAAAGCTCTGCATCCTCATGTACTTAATTTTTACCTAATTTCTCATCAGAGTTAATTTTAGCTATAAAAGAGTACAGTACATTCTTTCATTTAAAGTTGAATTGTGACCTGTTTTCCTCTGAGGTGCATAAATTAGATTTATAATGCTATCTCCGTAATTCAGTTTAGTTCCATGTCCCCTAGTAACAAATTTGTGATGCCATTTTTAGTCAATAGTTAAAGTATTTTGCTGTTAATTGAATATTTGTGTTAAGATGCTTCTCTTAATATTGCAAAATATTTTTTGTTATACATTGAGTTGTGTCCCTCTATGCTCCTATATTCATATGTTAAGGTCTTTATTCCTAATGTGACCATCTTTAGAGGCAGGACATATAGTCTCTAAAGTTTTAAGTTTAAATGAGGTCGTAAGGTGGGGCCTTAATCTGACTGTACTGGTAACAAACACATCGGCACATCTCTCTCTGTGGGCACCAGACAAGAAGCCATGTGAGGATACAGTGAGAAGGTAAAGCCTAGTAGGGAGGTCTCACCAGAAAACAATCTTACTATCACCTTGTTCTTGTACTTGTAGCTTCCAGAATATGAGAAAATAAATTGTTGTTGTTTAAGTCATCCAGATTGAGTATTATGGCAGCCTTAACAGACTACTAAGTTACATATTTTAAGAAGAAGGATGTTAAAACTTACACTCTTGGTAGCAGATAATCAGTAAGATTGTAGGGTACTGTGTAAGAGAAATACAGGGCAGCCCTTAGGAAACTCAAACCACCATTGAAATAGCTGAGAAAGAATATACCAATAACTACTAATAAATGTCCATTGGATTTACATCTAAAACTTCCCACCAGTGATCTGTGTTTGATAAAACTTACCTATTTTATACATTACTTAATATGATTAAGATAATAAGATGCCCAGAGGATTTTATTAAGAGCCATAGGATTTACAGTTAATATTGGCCAGAGTTCCCGATATAATGCCTTAGTGAATATTCAGTGTAATATTCTGACTTATAAAGGTAAAGTGAAATTAAATGTTGAGACAGACCATCTCACAAGTTCCTTGTAGGAGGTCAGTTTTAGGATGGAATGGCCATAGCTTAGCAATGCCATTTTTATTGGGTAAAGGGATGTTGGGGTATATGCTCTAGTTTTCAGAGTAGTTGTTCAATTCTAAGTTTCTTCATGATCTTTTGTTCTTTGCTGGAGAATTGTAATTTGGGCTACTTAGATAGTTTCATTAATACCCTTTTAGATTTTTTTCCAATATGTTTTAAAATTTTTTATCTTACATTTTTTTCCCTTTTTGTACAGCGCATGCTTTCTCCCATTAGGTGTAGCCCCAGCAAAATTGCCACCACAATTTCACCATGCACCATCACCATAGTTCCTTGTGTAAGAACATATTCCCTCCCGTTGATCCTTTTCCTACCTCCTCTCCTGCAGAGTGTCTGATTAATAGTTGCCTGTTAATTTTGTTTTTTATTGAAATTATTTTTCCCCCTGAACACTTCTTTTGTTCTCCTACATTCCTCTGATAAATGAAGCCATCCAATATTTTCTTTTTTATTATGACTTATTTTACTGAGCATAATCCTTTCCCATTCCATTCATGTTTCTGTGAATGTCATGAATTTATCTTTTGTGATTGCTGAATAGTATTCTATTGTGTATATATATCATACCTTCTTGATTCAGTCACCTATTTTTGGGCATTTGGGTTGTTACCTATTGTAAATAATGCTGCAGTCACAAAGGGGTGCAGATAATACCCTCTTACTAGTATACTGCTGGTGGGAATGAAAGTTAATCCAACCACTATGGAAGGCTGTATGGAGGTTCTTCAGTCTACTAGAGATGGGACTACCCTATGATCCAGCAATCCCACTTCTAGGCATCTACCCAAAGGGCACAAAAACACAGATCCAAAATAGCACCTGTACCCCTATGTTTATTGCAGCACTATTTATAATTGGTAAGACCTGGAAACAACCCAAATGCCCAAAAGTAGATGACTGGATCAAGAAGATGTGGTACATATACACAA
>JAGFMF010011618.1:197429-210019 GCA_019455555.1 Galemys pyrenaicus | reverse complement strand
ATAGAAACATGGATGGAGCTAGAAGGAATTATACTCAGTGAAACAAGTCAGAAGGCAAGAGAAAAATATCAGATGGCTTCACTTTTGGGAGGAATGTGAAAGAGCAACAACTACAAAAAAAAAAAAAAAAAAGAAAAGAGAAAGCTCAAGGAAATGGGCAATTACAACCAAAAACAAACAAAAACTCAACAAGACCAAAATGTCAAAGATAAACCAAAGGGACTATGGGAGGGTGGGGAGGGAGGGAAGGTCAAAGATGGGGATGAGGGCAGAAGGAGCAGAAGGGACTGAGGTGATGGTGCACGGGTGAAATGGTGGTGGGAACTCCCTGGGGAATACAAATGATGTAAAATATAATAAATCTAATAAAAAATAAAGCAAAAAAAGATAATACCCTCTCAGATGATTTGTTCTCATTTTAATTGTGTTGTTAATGTAAATCTCCCAGTTTTAGACATGTCACCATGAATGAGTAGGGGGAGTTGCTCTCCCTGAGCAATTCTCTCACTGAAGGTCTTTCAAAGGTTTTAAAAACTAGGTTGTCTTCCCCATCAACCTCTGCTGCCAGTCCACCTCTGTGGTCTTACACAGACCTCAGCAGTTGGTCAAAGGTAGAAGTTAGATTATGTGGCATCTTGTAGATGGACGTGATGAGTTGGAACTTCCTCTGTAATGAGAAAGTGGTGCAGTGACATCATTTGGTTCATATTTTAAATGAATATAGCAAATCAAAAGAAAATCTGGGAAACAAGTTACACTGGATCAGTAGAAAAGGAAAGGTGTTTGAATAAAGATGATAGAAGTTAAAATGAAGAACAGTGAACGGTTGAGGGTCATATTTTGGATATCGAGCCTGTAGAAGTGCTGCCAAATTTAATGCATAGATGGTGATACAAGAGAAAAGGCAGAATGAGGACAGCATCTGTAGCTGGGATTTCAGTAATTGGGTAGTGGTTTTAGGTACAGGAAAGGAAAATGCTGTGTAGAGCAGGTTTTCAGGGGAAAATCAAGAATTCTGCTTAGGACATGTTAGTTTTGAGATTTCTGTTAGCTATCCAGGTCAGGCATTTAGACACACTAGTATGCAACTCAACAAGTTGTTCAAGTTAGAGATACAGATTTGGAAGTTATACATTTAAATGTCAATATATATTCCTTGGCACAATATACATTGGTATTTGGAGTCATAGGAATGAATGAAATCACCCAAGGGGTGGGGGAAGAATTAAAGAAGACGCAAAAATGATTAATCCATGACACTTGTTCTGAATATAGCTAAGAAGTGTCATATGTAATTTATATATCTATATAGATCATCTATCTATATCTCAGTATATAATTGCTTCAATGGAACTCCAAAGTTTTACCTGCCTCCTTCACTACCTCCAAGCTCCATTTTGGTTTTCCAATTGCCTGTAACTTTTTTCTGATAAAACAGTTGAATCCATAGTGCAATCTATTCGTCCTTCCTACTTTCCTTTTCTAAACTGAGTTGACCTTGAATCAAGAGAATGGTCTCCTGTTCGCTCAGTGAGAAGAACCATAGCTATTACTGCTACAAAACTGTTTTATGCGCATCTAAGTGTGATGCTCTAGATTCCTTGTAGTTCAGCAGATTATATGATTTTGTAACTATTTTATACCCAATAACTGTGGATTCTCTAGAAGAAATAATGCAGAATCAGCATGACATGTTGGTCAACTCCATCCCTCTACCCCCACTCCATCTACATCATGATATTTGCAGGTATCTCTTCAAGTAGTGGACATTCTCCACCTGTGTGATTTGGTTAATAAACGAGCTCACCTGCCAATGAAAATAGAGGCAGTAGGAGAAATGACAAAGTAGGAATGGCATGTTATAGTTTTCAAAAGATGAGAGAAGTCTCTCATTGCTATTTGGGATAAGATTTTCATTTTCACCTTTCATAGTCAATGTTCTATACAAAGAATGTCTCCCCAATTATTTTCTTTTGTTGAGTTTTATAGTTTGCTTTTGTTTTAGGGCTTCAGATAAATAGGGAAATAGTGATATTTTTGAGAAACTTGAATGAGACCAAAACTTTTTTTTCACATGGAAAAGCAAAAGCAAATATGGTAACTGTGGGGCTTGTTCGTGCTGCTACTCCACTTTTCTACCCTCTGCATCCCCAAAGCATCAAGAAAATGCTGTGTCCAACTGAAGCATAAAGGACTACTGCAGGTCTTAGTCCAGCTAATGGAGGCAGGGAAAAAAAAAGTTTGGGAAAAACAGTGCCAGAGTGAATTCTTTGGGATTAATCTTCCTCTTTTCTCATTTCAGTGGATAATAGAGAAAAACACATAATTTAAATAACTAAGACAAAGATTTCTATCTGATAATTGGCTTTTCCCACAAATACCATTGAGGTAACATTAGGAAGCCCCTACCAGTTACTACCACCTTGTGCACCCACCACCAAATGACCCGTTGTCCACCATTATATCCATGGGCATCCTTTCCCCTTTTTTCTCATACCTCCTCCACCCACTCCACTCTCTGGATGCTTTAGTTCTATACTCAGCTTTCAAGAATTAGTTATTTTTTAGTTTAAAATTGATTTTATTTATTTTAATTGCATTAGTATTGGGGCCTCCCTGGTGATGCAGTGGGTTAAGCAACGCACTATGAAGCAAACTGCAGCCACTGCAGCATGAATTTATTCCTGCCGCTGGCCAGGGAGGGGACCCACATGACATAGCAGACCTCTCCTGCCTTGCCCCCTGCTCCCTTCAACAGTGTGTTTCAGTCAGTCTGCCTGTTCTGTTCCCGGTTCTGTCTCTGGTGAATCCTCTCACCTCCCTGGACTCTGGCCTATACCCCAGCTCTTGTATACATAAATAAAAATCTTTAAAAAAATTGCATTAGTATTGGGGTAACCCTATCAGATATTACCACCATAGTGTACCCACTGTCAACTCCCCCATTTTCTACCACAACAGGCCGTGTGTCAAGAGTTACTTTTGAAGTTTTTAACTTGCCTTTATCTGACCCTTAGTTGGTTTCTCTGTATTTCATATATTAGTGACACCACCTGATATTTATCTTTCTCCTTCAGACTTATTTCCTTAGCATTATTCCCTCCAGCTCTATCCTGCCATTGACTTTTTGTCATAGGAAGACTATTTGAAAATTCAGCTTAGACTTTAAGAAACGTGAGCAAGTTCTAGCTAACCTTTTCCTCCTAACATCACCCCCTTCTTTCAAGATAGTAAAATTGTGCAACTATCACTGGTAGAATGTGCTTTGATAATAAGAGAATATCCTCTTCCTGAAATTAAGGATGGGAATTAAATTACATTGATAGATACACCCTCATTCCATTTGTTTTCAGATTGACCTAGGACTTTCTCCCTTTGTAAACACATTAGCTCCTCTTCAAACCTTTATCTTGCTATTGATATCTCTTTGCGAAGACTGTGAAACTGGTTTCCACACCACTTGATAATTGGATTACCATCTTAGTTCCCTTCAGATAGACTGATACAGAAGTCTCATAATTGTAATTTATGGCCACAAATGTCTGTTTAGACAGGAGCACTTGATTCCTAATCCTACCACTAACTTTGCAGAGTCATAAACTATCTAAAAGTGAGAGAATTTAAAAACATAATTGAAATCCACCTTTACCTGTCAGTTGAAGAAAAAAGTCAAGAAGAGCTCCAGAATGCAAATGTGTGCACATTAAAAAGAATTGCCCCCGCTTCATTGCATATTGTGTGTCAGACTGTAGCTTTTGGGATTTATTGAAAGTTTATACATTAGAGAAAACATAATCTGTCCTCTGCTACCCAAGATTTTTTTTTCTACCTACACAGAAATAACAGAACCACTAACAAAGAGATAAAATATTTCAGTGCCAATTCTTATACTGGGTATGAGTGGACAGAATAGAATATTGAGGGCGAAAACAGTAGGTGCTCCTTGCTCTATATGGCCTCCCATTTTGTCTTGAAGTGACCCTGAAAGACTTGTTTGAAATCCTTGTACTTAATGCCATACTCTTTATCACAGAAAAGATGAATATAAAGGATAAACTTTTAAATGTGTATCTTTCTAATTGCTAACACTTTCTTTTATCAGTTACCTAATTGTAAGTGTAAACCTGACAATCAAAATCTAAAAAAAAAATCACCTCAAAGTTCAATTTTCCTGAGACTCTATCAAAGATCTAGTAAAAGTTGCTTTGACTTCTGGAGGTTTTATATCTTGAACTAAAAGATTATTGAAATTTATTGAAATCAAACAATACTTTATTGGAAGATATAAAGCTAAAATGACATATCCCCAGGATTCCCTGGGAGGAATACTTACTCCAGTTGAATTGATATAAAGATAAAACCTTCTGGAAACTCACACACAAGGTTATGTTATTTTTTGACTTTTAATATGTAAAAGTCTTGGGCAGACTTTTGGTCAGTAATTACATTCTAAGTCACACAAATCTTGTTCAAAATGAATTCCTTCAGGTCATTTTTATTTAGTTTTATTTTTTATTATACCTTTTACATCATTGTATATTTTTCATAAAATTCCTACCACCAGTTCACCTGAGTCCCTTGTGCTCTTCTCTCCTCATTTTTAATTGGAACATTTATGCTAAGCACTACCACATATTTTATTTCATTTCTGTGTTTAATATGATAAATATATGTAGCTCTCATAGTTACACAAGGACTCAAATAGGCTATTTTATTTTGGATACATACATGCAATATTTGAAAACTCTAGTCTTATGGGTTGTTTTGGTAGTTTTTTTTTTATTAGAAACTGCTTTATTAACAGACAATATAGTAAACTTCAGAAGAATTTATATATACAGTTAAGAAGTTTGGCCTAACATATCAAAAAAAGTATCAACAATAAATGTTGGCAAGGATGTGGAGAAAAAGGAACTCTTACACTGTTGGTGGGAATGCAAGCTGGTCCAACCATTATGGAAAGCAGTATGGCAGTTCCTCAATCTACTAAGAATGGAACTTCCATAGGATCTAGCAATCCCACTCCTAGGAATATACCCAAAAGACACAAATACACTGATTCAAAATACCTGCACCCTATGTTTATAGCAGCACTCTTTACAATAGGTAAGACCAGGAAACAACCTAAATTCCCAAAAACAGATGAGTGGATAAGGAAGCTGTGGTACATATACATGATGGAATACTATTCAGCAATCAAAAATGAAAAACTAGACACATTCATAGGAACATGGATGGAACTGGAAGGGATTACGCTCAGCGAAGTAAGTCAGAAGGCAAAAGAAACATACCAGATGGTTCCTCCC
Source organism: Galemys pyrenaicus (assembly GCA_019455555.1). Taxonomy (NCBI): domain Eukaryota; kingdom Metazoa; phylum Chordata; class Mammalia; order Eulipotyphla; family Talpidae; genus Galemys; species Galemys pyrenaicus. The sequence goes on along the minus strand of JAGFMF010011618.1, from coordinate 204,713 downwards.
CTAGAAGGAATATAAGGGAACCAAATAAGGATCAAGGAAAGGAATAAGAACAATAATAATAATAACAATAAAGACACAAAAACCAAAAATGAAAAGACAAGAACAAATTTGGGACACTTGGTGAGGAGGGGGAGGGGGAGGTTGGAGGGCAGATGGGAGCATGGGGGACTGAGGTGATGGTGTACTTGTGTGACGGTGATGGGGAATACATGGGGATTACAATTGATGACAAATATATATAAATTAAAGGGAAAAATAGAGTAAAAAAAAAGTTTGGCCTACTATATGACTTCTGTGTCAATATAAAAAACAAGTCATGATTTTCCAAAATGTCTGGAAAACTTTCTCATGGAACAGGTAAAAAGGAAATTTCAACAAATTTCTAAAACCAGACAACATACTCAACAGCACAGAATACTACATAAAATTAGAATTCAGTATAATCCAAATCTCTATATATTACCCAAAATATATAAACAGAGAAGAACAAGTAAAGTCACATATAACCTATACAGTAAGAGGAAATGAAATCTAGAAACCTCAATTTTCATATAAATTTGGAAGTGAAGGCACTACCTTTTCATTAGAGAAAAGCTAATATGTCCCCTGTGCTGGAGTTTTCTTTTGAGTGGAGCCTGCTGCGGACTGTGTAGAACTGGAAGGAGCAGTCCCAGCATTGTGGAACTAACTGCGTAAAGGAGCCCGTCCCCCTTATAATGTGGATCAGACTGACTCTGACCAGAGCACTGGCTACAAAGAAGTCAAAAGGGATTGGGGGAGAGAAGGAAACTTAGATGGAGAAATATGCTCTGCAGGCTTAATGCAAAGCTATAGAAGGCCTCAGGTGGTGGAAGAGTCCTAAGAGGTCAGACGCCATCACAGAATTACACCGCTTTTCCTTCAGAATTTGTGATTAATTTGTCAGGTTTTATTGAATATAAATTGTTTGTTAATAATTGTTAATTATTGAATATAATTGTGTGAACATGTAGTTACCCTAACTACATGTTGAAATGTAATGAAATTTAGCAAACATGTTATCTAGTCATGTGACCACAACTATAATGAAGATACACAGTATTTCCGTCAGTCCAAAAGTCCCCTGTCCCTTTGTGGTTTCCTTCTCCCATGTGATTTCCTTTTTAGATCCCTAGCTTTTGGCAGCCACTTACCTCTTTTCTTTTTAAGAAACTTTCCCCCACCCCAAAATTGTATTAGAAAAACAAGCTAGTTCTAGCTCTTTCTTCCTAACGTCTTTCCACCCACCCCAAGCCTGTGAATTGTACAAATATCACTGGTAAAATATGTTTTAATTATTTTAATATTTTTCTGAGGAGTTATAGATAAAAGATTTGGATGATAAAATGCTATATTCTCTATAATATTATCAAAGTTGTTTTTGTCTTTTCTTAGTTTGATTATCCGTAAGAGCCTTGTAATAAAATGGAACTCTAATAGTCTTTGGGAATGATATAGAGAGATTTCTTGATGGACAACCTTAAAAAGTTACATTTATTATCCCATTGGATTCAAAATTGTAAACCACTGTGGAGTTTAGGAGGAAGCATTGTAATCAAATATATTTTTGAAAATAAAGCTATTCTTGGGTTGAAGTAGATTGAAGTCCAGAGAAGGAAAGTTGGTAAAACAGTTGTGTTCAGTTCTTGTTAAACTTCCAAACCTCTGGAAGTGCTCATAAAAGAAAACAATATTGAACAGAATAACTTTGAATTTTAATATGCTCTGGCAGTTTAGAGAAGGTTCTAAATAGCTTAACTTGGTTGGTGTATTGGTTTGCTCTTTGTCATTGTAAACAAATTACCATATATTTAGTGACTTAAACTAATTTTGAATTTATGACCTTTCATCACAGCTGGTCTGAAGCCTGCTATAGGTGTCATTGGACAAAATCAAGGTGTCAGCAGGATTGTGCTTCTTCATTGAGGCTCCAGGGGGAGAATCCATTTCCTTGCCTTTTCTAGTTGCTAAAGGCTGCCTGTATTTCTGATCTGAGGCTCCTTTTCTCTATCTTCAAAGTCACATGGCTCTAATCTTTCTTACTGTGTCATTAGTCAATGCTTCTGCATCCCTCTTTGCTTTTAAGGCTGCTTAAATGATTATATTGGGTCCACTTGGTTAATTCACGACAGTCCCCCTATGTTAAGGTCAGTTGATCAGTAACTTTAACTCCATCTCTGTCTTAATTCCACTTTTCCATGTGTGGTATATTCCTGGGTTCCAGTGATAAAGATGTGGGCATCTTTGGAGGCATTATTTTTTTCCTGCCTACTACAGTTGAGTAAGAAATTGGTATTCTCAAATCACTTGGAAATATCTCTGTGGGTTCTGCTAAGTATGTGAGCCAGAAAAGAAAATGCTAGCATTCTTTTGATATAGGCTAGACATTCAATTTTTCATTTTGTAGTTGTATGCTTCATTTTTATTATATTGTTTATCCTCCTAGTAAAAGGAAAATGAAATTTCCTTTTCCATTATATTTGTTGAATTTTGGCTAGTAGGTTTGAACAGGACCTTTGGAGAGAAACTAATATTGTAAAAGTGATGGATTCAGATTGTTCTGATAAAAGGGTCAGTGGGCTTGACTAAAAACCCTTTTATATTTCAGAAAAAAGAAAACTTTATTGCTTTTAAAGTAATTTGTTCACAGAGGCAGAAGAAAAAAGTAATTATAATGATTTATTTTATAATATACATTAGTGGGAAATTAATGCCCCTTTTTCTTTAGTTAATAAAATGTTAATTTTATTCTTTTAGTAGATAGTAAGATAAACTTGAGAAAGTCTCCAAATTTTGTGTAGCCATCTTTTGAGTACTTTACAAAGGTTGAGAATCTTGTGTTACAATGAATTACTTAACGCTGGCTTTGAGATTTCCTTAACTTTGCTTTGGCTTAGCTTTAAGGCTGGGAGAAATTTCAATAATTAAGTAGATAATTGCTCAAATTTGGGTATAGTCTTTAAGTCTACTTTTGGTTTTCATTTAATGGGTGTAGAGCTATTACCAAATAGTCATACTATTGGTTCAGTGGATATCGTGTTAGGAAAAGCATGTTTTTTCTTTTTCTTTGGCAAAATGTTTTTAAGTCAATGTTTCTCAGAGAATTGCATTTCTTTATTGTCTCCTTGGTGATGGGATGCTTATGGCACAAAATTTATTGTTGCTTTTCACCTCATGCAATTCATCTATACTGGTTTTGCCCGTCCTCCATTGTTTTTAAAAATTCATTATTATTATCTTTAAATAAGGCGACTTTTGCATCAATGATGGACAAAGTTATTTTAAGCAATTGAAGCAAATGTCATTGTAGCCTGGAATATTCTTCAGTTCCTGAACAATGAATTCTGTGGCAGGTAGCTTAGGAATTCAAAGCAGGTCTAGAAACTGTGAGGAGGCCTCCTATGCAACCTTCCAGATCTGAAACAGCCTTTGCAAATACTGATTGCTTGCTAATGCAACTGTCTAGGTTACATACAAAATGAACATAATAAGTTTTTATTTCCCATGATGATACACCAACAGCTACATCCGGCTTCTAATAGTTTGCAATTCAGTAATAATAGCTTGGTTCAGTTTAGTTTATTGAAGACATAAAAATACTTGGCAGCTAGAGGCTGGAATGCATGGTTCAAGAGAACAAGATTCCAGCAGGGACCATAAGACCTGTGCATGGAACATGGGTGTACTTATCACTTAGCAACTATGATTTATTTAATTAATGCAAAGCAGATCCCATAAACATGATTTATGTGATACTGGGGAGAGGGGAGGTTACATTTCAGGTTATATAGAATTGTATTTCAGAATATTGTTGCTCACCTTTTAAGCATTCCTTTTTGTTGAAATCACTTCGGCTTCTCACTTTTCTCAGGAGAAAACTCTTTATTTTTATCCTTTGAAAAAAAGAAACAGAAAACCCCAGCTATTTTACTCACGAACTAGTTTGAGAGCTCAGGCATTACAGATGTCTGCTGTGAGAGTGGAGGATTTCTGGAATTGAGTTGCATAATTTCAAACAAGCAGAACTATTTAGAAATAATTTTTATCAAATATGTATTTTTTAGAGATGAAATTTGACAACTTCAGATTAGAAAATATCCATTAATTATGAGATTCCATCATTAGGCCACAAAAAGAATCTATAATGTTGGTAAAAATCCATTCTATTTTTATTCATCTTCCACATTAATGAAGTCAAACAGTTCAGAATATGGACCAGGAAAACTTAGACACCATGAGTGCTCTATGCCAGTTCAGTTATGCCACACAATTGCTGGAGCTGTGGGCAGTTTTTGGCTTTTCCTCACTTTGATTTCTCTATCTGCCAACCAGACATGTTAATACCCTGCTTGTCTGCTGCCTCAGAGTTGTACTGTAAGGCCAAGTGGGAGACTGTATGCAGAAGTGATAGGTCAGCACAGAGAAGTTTGTGAGTGCTTTATTATTATTATTACGTAGAATGCATGTCAGCGGCCACCAGTAAGATTCGTTCTTTGTTCTTTGATGTATTCCTTTGATAGTGATGGTGAAATTGCACAATTATGCAAATTTTTCCTGCCAGCTTTCTTTTTTGTTAATGATACCAGTTGTAAGTGGTCCTGGACTAGGGATAAACATTGTCACCATAGTGTGGGATGGTGTAAAAAATTGTAGTTTAAATTGGAGGTCTTTTAGTATGAGAACATGGAGAATCAAAATTCTTTAAACCTCAGTCATCTCATCTATAAAAATATATGAACAAAACCTACTGACAATGTTTCACGAGATTGTCTTCGTCAAAAGAAACTGTGTATGGAAACTGGTGGAGACGTAAATCCTACAAGTGCAAATTATTATCATTATTCTTATATTTGGACAACATAACCTTTAACATTGATAAATGAAACTACATAAAATACAATTATGTCTTGGTAAAAACTTAATGTTGTATTGGTGAAGGAATAATGCCTGTTTGTTTCCTGTGAGAAATAGTTTTTAATATAATTGCAGTAAATAAAATCCATAATGCCTTTATAAATCTTTTTTTTGTCAGAACTATGACTATTTCATATAGTGACCTTTTCTTTTGAAAATAATGAGTCTTCTTTGTGGAATAAAGACTTTAGGACTTTACAGACTTTACAGACTTTACAGACAAGTAATTGAACCATCACTTTTAAGAGTGCAAGCAAACTGTTTTTGCAACGTGTATGTTTATTTAAGAAACTCAGCATGTGATAATCCATAGTTTCAAAATAGGTTAACTGAGTGAAGTTGTAATGAGTTAATGACATTATAAAATTTTTCATATGGTGGAAGACTATGGTTTCCTTGAGTGGGACGTGGGGTGGTAGCATATACAGAATAGATGGGATTTTATATTTGAGTCAATCCAGTTGTAAAACAATATTACCTTAGTAAAAAATAGTTTTAAAGGACTGGAAAAATAAAGATGTGATTAAATACGAAATAATTACACTTACATTGAGTTAAAACTAAGGGTTACAGGAAAACAGGGAAATAAATGACTAAAATTTTAATAAGATGAAAGTTTTTCATAATGTAAAATCATTTAAATCTACATAGATACTCTTGAATATTGAAGTCAATGCAAGTTATTTTTATTTTTCCATTATCATCTAAAATCTACCATTTTAATCATTTTTAAGTGTACAGTCAGTGGCATTAAGTCATTCTCAATATTGTGCAGTCATTATTCATTTTGGAGCTTTTCCATCATCCCAAACTCAACTCTGCCCCTATTAAGGAGTTATATTTTGCAAAATACTGTCAAATCTATTTTATGTCCCATAAGATATACCTTTGACATACAAATATATTTATTATTTTTAAGTAATGATGCTTTTTACTTTTAGTAGTATTTTGAATAAGGAGAAGCTTTTACAAATAATCATAGTAAGTCGAATACAGTATAGTGGTATGTTAGAAATTGCTATGTTTTCCTTACATGTTCATTGTAACTTTGTTTTTGAATTCTTATTTGATACCAGAAATTTGCCAAAACACTGATAATTTTTGTTTCTGTATTAAGAAATTTTTTTACTGAAAAATTTCAAGTACTTTTACTTCATTTGTTAAGTTTCAGTGATTTTAGCTGTATTATAATGGATAATATGGAAGGTATTCCATTCCAAATGAATTGCTTCCAGATTTTTGAAAAAAATCTACTAATTAAAATGAAATGATACCTATAATATTTGAAAAATAATTTAAGCTGTATATCAATATTTTACAGTTTATCCTACAGTGTTAAAGGAATTTTTCAATGGTACAGTCTCCATGTCCACTATAGAGGACAGTTAATCAATATGTGCCAAAAATTTTTAAAGTACATTCTTTAAGTCAGTCAACACATTTCTAAAAATGTATCCTATATTTAAACACACATAAGTTCAGTGAGGTATAGTTATACAGGGAACAATACTTAAAAAATTTCTAAGCACAGAAGAAGGCATACAACCCAATAAAAAAAATTGCAAAAATTAGATCAAGACTTCAAAATTCTAAGTGACTCAAAAGCCCATGAAAAGATGCTAAACTAGTTATTAGGGGCATCAAAATTAAAACCACACTGAGACTATTACACACTAACTGGAAAGACTAACTATAAAAAGGACAATTATACATGTTCTTTGGAATGTAAAGCCACTGGAAGCCTCATAGGTTGCTGGTGGAATTAAAATGGTTCTCCTATTTTGGAGTTAGGCAGTTATTTTCTTTATTTTAAGCCAAATTCCTTTTTTATTGAGGTAACATTAGTTTACCAGACCATAAATGATTTAGAGGTGTAGAGTCACAGCTACTCAGATGTATATTACACACCACAACCACCCCCCAAACACCCATAATCCTCCACTCTAGTTTCCTCCCCTGTTTGATCTGCAGTCAATTCCCAAGGGTTTGTTTTGGTTTAGTTTAGTCTATTTGCTTGTTTCTTTATATCCCACATAGGAGTGAAATCATCAAAATTTGTCTTTCTCATTCTGACTTTGCTTAGCCCCTGTCCTGTTGCATCCATGTTATTGAGTGAGAAAGCTCCATACCTTTTCTATAGGGACTGGACTAGTGTACATTTCCACCAGTCATACCCTTTCCAACACTTCTTGTTTTGGTCTTTTTTTTTGTTTGTTTTGGTTTTTTTTTTTTTGGTCTTGAACATTTCCTTTCTTTCTTTTATTTTTTTTTATTAAAATATTTTAAAATTTACATATACTTGCCATTAATTGTAATCCCCATGTATTCCCCATCACCATCTCACCAGTGCAC
>JAGFMF010011618.1:175789-194904 GCA_019455555.1 Galemys pyrenaicus | reverse complement strand
TCTGGTATTTTTCTTTTGCCTTCTGACTTGCTTCGCTAAGCATAATCCCCTCCAGATCCATCCATGTTCCCATGAATGAGTCTAGTTTTTCATTTCTGTAAGCTTCTTACATGCAGGATCAGTGAGTAGAAATTGAGTTACTCTAATTTTCAAATATATATTAAGAGTTACTTCAAAGTTCTTCATTTGAATTCTCAGTAGATCTACTGTTACCTACTTTTTCTCCTCATGATTGGTCATATTTTCTTGTCTATTCACATATCTTATTATTTGCTATTATAGCCCAGATGTTGTGGATAAAAGGATCATAAAAATTTAACATGACTTTATTATACACTAGAAAAATATCTCATTTTCTTCTTCTAAGCATTTAGGATTTAATATTTGAACACTGTAAGTCTGTCAACGTCTGAACTAGATTTAAGGGGGTTACATTTTTAGTGAGGGTGAGTTCACTGCTGTGTCTCTTTTGAACTGCAAGGATCTCCTAGACATTTGATTATATTCCTGTAAGTGTACATGTCTGTGTAGGTCAAGGTATCTAGGAGAGTTAACCCCTTTTTTCCTGATTTTCCCAGGCCACAATTAAAAAGTCAGATCATATATGGATTAAAAAATATGTAAAATCTCTTTAAGGTGAGACTAGATGATCTTACCAACACATGTTTATTTCCTCTGTATTGTGAGATTGTAGGAGGTTTACTGTGACATTTAGAATTCTTTTTTCTAATTCTTTGGCTTCCAACACAGCTGCAAAAATTAGCAAATATCCTTTGGAAAACAGGCAGTGAATTTGAAGTCCTTCAAGTTTGGAATTTATTATTCCAGTTCCACATAGCCACTAAAATATTTTCAGTTTTTTTTCTAACCCCTGGTAGAGATATTTTGCTTGAGCTAATATGATCCTCAGCCCATTGTCAAAATTGGCAATTGCCCATAGTCACTGTAAGTTTATATAAGACATGTTTTCTTCCATTATTTCTTTAAATAGCTTTTCAGTTTCCTTCTCTTTCTCTTCCCTTTCTGGGATGCCTATAATTCTTATATTTTCTTTCCTCATGGTGTTAGATAATTTTCAAAGAGTTACTTCATTCCCCCTCCCCTCCTTTTGTATCTCTCTTTCTATTCTGAGTCTTTCCCATTTGCATCTTTGAGTTCACTGATTCTATTTTCAATTTGGTGTATTCTACTTCCTTGAAGGGTTTGTCTAGAATTTTTCATTTCCTCCATTGGTCTTCCTGCACTTTACAGTTCCATTATTTTCTTATTTAAATGGTCAATTTTGATCTTCTATTTCTTGATTGTATTTCTCATAGTATTCACTGCTTTCCTGAGTTTTCTTGCATTTCTCTGAACCTTTGTCTATTTTATTGTTCCAATTCTTTAATTTTCTTATTCATGGCAATTTTGAATTCTGTTTCTGATAGGCGTAAAAGCTCTTCCACATTTTGTGGTTTGGCTCGGGGTTTTGTTTTCTCTCTGTGGTATATTTTTCTGCTTAGGACTTGCTTGGCCTTTTGTATTTTCCTTTCTCTTCATTGTTTGCTTTGGGTTTGCTCTGCTGTGGTTGGAGCTTTTGTTGTGAGTGTTTCTTTCTGTTTCTTTCTCTCCCACTGTTCTGAGCCTTTACTAATTGGTAGGCCCAGCAGCTAGGGTCTTGTTAGGTCTTGGTGGTGCTGGGATCTCTTCAGCTCCTGGGGCATTTTCCAGTAGGTGAGCCATCCAGAGCTCGGTGGGAGGTATGGCCTAATGTGCAGGGACTGGGGAGCTTACCCTGATGTTCCTTGGGAAATCCTTCAGGCCAGCAGGCCTTCTGGGGCTAGATGGGTGGGTGGGGGGACTTTTCTCTCTTTTATGGAATTTTAGCTTATTAGATTTTTTTTTGTTGTCCTTGCAAGAACATAGGGATGTTTTGACTCATGATATCCACCTGAGATGTAAAAGTACTGGACCCTAAGTATTTTACTTGAACAATGTTATTTTCTTGCCAGCTTCTGTTTTTAGTTTAGCTTCTGAATTGTAGTCTCTGAGTCATGATGATTAGAGGTACTAATGAAGCAAGTAGGAAAATGAAAATGATACTCCTACTAAAATTCCATATAGTAGTGAGATGACTGTTAAACAGATGACTGTTTATAATTGGTATATATTCTGTGTTTATAAACAAGGTTATAGAAAATGCAGTATAAAGGAAAAATCTCTGACCTATTTTAAAGTTATCTATTTTTAACCTCATAACATTAGCCACTGATTACATTTTTAAGCAGGTCCCATAGACTTACTAGATACTAAAATTCCTAACACAGTAACATAGGTTTAGTTATCAGCAAAAGGTCATTTTTTGTGGGAGGGGTAGAGTGGCATTGGTTTATATCTTCTTCATCAACCCGTGTTAATATCTGGTAGCCAGCCATCAGAGCAAGGATATCATGTGTATACTATTTTCTTCTGCACTGTATTCCTCTCTTCTGTCATAGCTCTTATGTACTTAATATTTATTAAATGAATAAATGAAAAAAAATCATTGTGTTAGTAGTAGAAATAAGAAAAGCTGAATTTGGCATAGGGGTGGTGATCTCATTTGGGGGGGTGGAATAGGGTGAACAACTTTACTGGAAAAAGAGATCCAGTTGATGGTGTTTGGAAGATGTCAACTTTTTGTTTGTTTTCAACTCCATGTTTTAAGGGATAAAGATAAGTATAAACTTAATTAGCAGGGCTGGTGTTTATTGTTTATTGTGGCAACACAGCATAATGCAGATTTTAATACTGTCCTCTGTGTTTAGAAGCCTCTTACTATGATTTCATAAACATTGTTAGCAATTATTTCTTACACCTTGATCCAGTAACTATTATAGAAAAAACTGGTAAAAGATTGAATATAGATAGATTTATGACTTTATATATTCTACTATAAATAGTTTTAACTAATAGTATATATGTAGCTTATAGAATATTGGGGTATTGTCATTTATTGTGGAAAAAAAATCCCAGTGTATGAATGTATCATGAAGGAATAACCCAGAGCTGTTTCCATGCTGGCTGTTTAAATGGGCTCTTTTTAAGATGGTGATTACAACTGACAGTTGGTAAGAGATTTGTTCTTGTCCCTTTGTCTCTCATCTTTCCAAAGATCATATTGCTTTGTTCTCACTGTTACCATCTTCATCACTGCTTCTCACCAGGGACTACTTGCTCTGTTGTACTTTCAGTTTTTATGACATTTGCAAAATGTTATTGTCTAAATTTTCTACTCAGGGTCTATAGTCCTGGTTGCATAATCTGTTCTAATGTGTTCCTGACCTGTGTTTCATTCTCTTCTGGTCTGCACTTTACAGAATTGCAACTTATTGGAATATACACATCACTGCCCTTTACATGTGCAGTATATTTCTAATAAATACAAAATCTTCCTTGTACTAGAATTATTATGTCACAGACTTGAAATTGGTGACTGTACAAGGACCTGCTGCAGGGGGAGACTGGTGGCTAGTGGCTATTATTAACCAGGTGAAACGATTAAGCTTTGGTTTGCAAGGTGATCTGTGATGTAATCTTAAGACTATATATACAATCTATATACATTTAGCTCAAGCAAATGTTAGGGAATACAAAGGAAAGATTACTTTTTTCATTTTCACCATTGAAACTAGTGAAGAAGCAAGTTGCTAGATAATAGCTGACTCACTAACTGTTGTAATCAAGATTCAGTGTAGAAAACAAATCATTTCAATTTCATGTAGAAAAGGATTCAATAAAGAGAGTTAAACTTATAAAAGAACTTACAAGACAGATCCCTACAGTTGTGAACTATTAATAAATAGATTTCTGTCAGTCACTGTTGCTTCTACAATGGCTCTTGCAACTACTGCCTCTTATACTCACAGAACTGGTGACTCAGCACCATTTACTAGAAATGTCTTCATATGTCATCGTGATCTCATTTGCTGTTAGTTTCCATGTTTTGAAGTTTATTTGAAGTTATCCAAGTAGCAGAACCTAATTTATTCCAGAATTATAGCTTCAAAAGAACTTGGATATTGTAGTATATAGGTCTTTAGGCTTTCCAAAAAGAAGAAGCAAGGAAGTAAGCTACAAGACTGTTCCTCATTTTCCAGCCTATTATGCCTAGGCAATAGGAATCTACAAATATATAAATATTTATTTTTGCAGTAATTATTTTTCTTGTATGCTTGATATTTTAAAATAATTAGTTAGATTGACTATAACCAGATTCACTCAGAGATACAATAGGTAGGCAATACCCTAAATCATTTACAGTGATAAACCTGTAATCTATCTCCCTTTTGAAAACCTAAGCCCATACTTTTTGCTTATCATGCATAATTTTCCTAAATCTCTCTGCGGACCTTCTTCAAGGTGGAGTGATAAAGGCTAGAGGAATGCATTCTCTTTTTGTAAAGGGACACAAAGTAAGAATTTTAGCTTTTGGGGGTAACAGAGAGTGAGGGGGAAAGAAAGGGACTATAACAAAGAAGGTGTTCTTGTCCTTTTTCTTTGTTTTGTTTTTATAGCTCTTTAAAATGTACAATCATTGTTAGCTTGAGGATAATATAGAACGAGACTACTGAGAGTAATTTGTCAATCCTGATGCAGACCATGTATTGCTCTATCTTTAATTCATATAGTTACTTTGTCTTTTCTCATTATAAAATCCTTATAATGCAGGGGGTGGTGTTTTTACCAGTGCAACTAAAAATTAGCCTTCTAAAGTTTACTTTAAACAGAATTTTCTGCTCTGTCGTCAACTTCCAACTTTATTGAGTACTTCCTTTATACAGTCATAATAGTCATCTTATCTTTAACTGTTCCTCTAAAATATCATTTAGGCTTATAAATACTCATTAGTTTAATACATTAATACATTTGTTTCCACAAACTCATCCTAACACATGTCTCTTTCTTTATTTTTATTTTATCTATTTTTTGCATCATCACATCATTCTTCATTGTTGTACAGTGTATGTTTTGTCTACTCATGTACAGTCCATGTGAAATTCCTATCACCAATTCGCCCATGTACTATTTATTTTCTGATAAATATTACCTAGTATTTGATTTCCTAAATAACTAGTAATAAAAAGCATCATGGATTGAGGTGACATCATTATTATAGACAATGGTAAATCTGAATATTGTTACAAAATTTGAAAGTAAATGTTAAAAAAGAGAAAATACACACTTATTTTCTTTGAAAATTTACAAACTAAATATATTAGAATGCAACAAACTATCTGGATTGTGGTTTATTTCCCTTTCCTATTACCCACATTAAGATACAAAATGCTATATATGGTTATTGGGAAAAGAAACGATGTCCATACAGCTTGGGCATAAATTATTCATAGACATCAGTGACTGTAAGAAGCATATGATTTCCTGAAAGTTACAGATAATCAATACACCTTTTAAACTTTCATTTCTTGGAATACTGCACACTTCTATGTTTGAACTGACATCTTGTAAAGTTTTATAAAGATCAATTTAAACTCATGGCATGAGGGATAATCTTTAAGCTTAATGAGCCTTCAAGAGCTAGATGAGCATGAAGTGTATGTCTTACCTAGATATTGAAGAAATTTTACTCTTTTTTCTAACATGATCTGAGAAGCAAAACTTCTCACACAACTTATGAGCTTTGCTCTCATACCAGCTTTTCAAAACTGGGTACATGTGGGTTGTTCGCCTTGTGCCTGGGGTCCTGAGGCACCTGCCTGTGTGCTGGAGACTTCCCCAACTCCACACCTCAGGACTTTCCTAGCACTGTGGGGTGGCTCACATCTCTGCTGCCTATGTTAGGTTTGGAATAATTTTCCTCTTAAAAATAACACACTAAACCAATTAGCTTTCCTAAATTGAATGAACCTAATAGCATTTAAAAACTGACAAATATAATCTGCTTGTTTTAAGACAGAAGTGGATTAGTCAACAGAATCACAGCTCTAGTCAGGTCCAAATCAAGTTATAAATTCTAAGCAAATAGTGAGTGCTGGAATAAGTCATATTATTAGTATGCATAGTCATACTGATCTCAACTGTTAGCAACATAGGCCTCTTCAGTAGGGAGATATAAAAATTTATATCGAATGTCTTTTCATGCTGTGGCAATGAGATGGTTTTCCTTAGTGTCCATGGTTCCCTTATGCTTTAACCATTTTGTTATATTTCTTGTAGTCATGGGGAGAAATGGCTATCTTCATTTTTCCATACCATTTTAGACATATTATTTTGTAATGTTTTTCTTGCTTGCCTATTGCTTGTAGATCCTTAAACAGAGCAAAAGAGATAAGGCTCAAATGCACCAAAGGCTTTTTTTAATCAATCAAATCCTTTTATTGGAGTATGCAATACATATATATTATTACCTTTTTGGGTAAGTTTATTTTTAGAGGAAGAGTCATCAATAATACTGACAAAAATGAGTATTTAAGAGTTAACTATAAATTTTATTTATTGGAAACTTTTACAAATACAGAAAGTTAAGTCAGATACATTTTCATTTGCTAACATGAATTGTTGAGATATTATAAAATTTATTGAATAATCTGTTTATATTCTCTGTCAACTCTATAAATACTATGTTTGATATATAATTTCTATTTCAATTAAATACTATTTTTGTTAAGCAAATGCTATTAGAGATAGGCTAGCATCTCCATAGATGGTTTACCCTTGAATCATGCCTCCCAGTATTCTTGTGTAGACCTTTCTCCCTGTATCTGGGATGGCCCTGTTGACTTGTTTTTAACCAGTCTAATGTGGTAGAAGTGATGTTATCTGACTTCTGAGGCAAGGTGAGTGTCGCCTAGTGGGGCAGCAGCATTGGGAGTGGCACTGGAGGGAGGGAAGGCAATTCAAAGTCCAGTAGTGAGAAAGAGAGAGACCCAAAGGGGTTCACATCTCTGGAGATGTAGTGTCTCTCCCTGGTCAGTCTCACATTTATTTGGTATCAAATTCAGGGAAAGTGGACAAGTATGTGGAGGAATGTGTGGAAGAATGTGCATGGTGGGGGTGTTTATTGGGAAAGTGTAATAGTCTGCCATATGCTAGGGGCAGAGTGAATTGGGGCTGTTGCCTGAGGGGCTCCATTGTTGCTGCTGATCATAACATCCTATCTCTAGTATATTATTCAATAAATTTTATAAGACCTATTTACACTTAACTTCCTGTCAAAGTGGTGTAGCTGGTTGTGCTCTTCTGGCCATAACATCTGCCTGCTCTTTTCAGCAGATATCCTCATACCAAGACTTTTGTCATAGTGAGAGGCCCTTGCCTGGCTCTTTGTTTTAGCTTGACCAGCGGCAACGCTGAGTGCCAAGCAAAATCAGGAGAACAAGGGGACCTGGGGAATCCATAGGTCAGAAGATGCCTTACAGTTTTTCATAGGTCTCTTGGACCAAGCTCTCAAGCAACCATCAGTTGCCACCATACCATGAGCAAATGCTCCAGTTAACCAAGTAGTGAAGTCACATGGGGAAATAGAGATTCATGTACATTCATTCCCCTGCTATTCCAGTCAACCCAGATGTGGTGACAAGTCCCAGTGAGGATGTTAATTTGCATATGTTAGCTAGTTATGCTCGCAGAATGCTACAATCAGCATCTATTTAATTGAACCCAATGAGGAATCCCATGTATGAACTAATATGTTGAATCCTGCAGAACTATGAAAGTTTAATACTAATGTGTTACTTTAAGCTACTGAGTTTCGGAGTGATTACCTATTGTAGCAGTAGGTAATCACAGGTGTAGGTTGTTTGCTTTTGGTTTCCTTTTTAATTATAGCATTTCAATGCTTCTAAATCTTGCCTTAAAAATATTGTGAATTTATTGTTAGTCCTGCTGTCTTTGTTTTGTACAAACAATTCTTTTCTCAGAAAATCTGAATGAAGGAGTATGCATGTGTGAATTTCAGTCTATTACATAATTGAGTCTTGAAGAACTACTAAATTGTTTTTCTGAGGGAAAATGCTTCTGAGTATTAAGTAAATACTGTAATATGCATTAGCTCTACTATAAATTTGGTAATTTAATGTAATTTTGAGACTGTACACCCTGAAACATCTAAAGGTAATAAGTGAGGCTTTCAAACAGGAAAAGAGTTAAAAAAAAAGAAAGCTAAAAATAGATTTACTGAGAGAAATATTTAGCAAAGAGTGAGTTGGTTAGTAGGATAATATCGCCTCAAGGGTTGGCTGCATTGGAAGCGGCGCAGGGTGAGGGAAAGATTACTCAAAGTCTATGTGGAGCAATGAGAAGCTTAGAGCAGCTACACTGGAAGTAATGTAAAGCCTCAGTCCAAAGGCAGTCTCAAATTTGTTAGTACAAAGGTGGGGCAAGTAGTAGGGGGTGTACATGCATGGGGGATGCATTATCTGGCTGTAAATGAGAGTAGAGTGATGAGGGGATATTGCTTGGGGGTCTCCATTGTTCCTCCTTGTCAAAGCCTTTTATCTCTAGCTAATATTAGGCTGCTGTTTTCAGAAGATACTGGTTTCCCAGTATGTTCTTCATACCAGAACTTTTGCCCTTGGTAAGGGGTCCTCTGCATGACCCTACATCTAGCTGACAAGCAGGTATCCTGGACACCAAGACACTATCCCTGAGAACAAGGGGCTGGGGACCCCACAAGATATTGCTCCAGTACTAAATTTCTTTAGACAATATAATGTCACCTCTTGATCAGCAGACATTTTAGAACAATTAGCTATTTTTAGTAGAATGGAAATTTTTCTGTGTTAGTAAGCCTGAAAGACGTGTATATGTTGTCAATGTCTTGGTGAGATCTCTTTCTTTAAAATTCACAAGGCTAGGGCTTCCCTGGTGGCTCAACAGGGTTAGTGCGATGAAGCATTAGTGGCACAGCAGAGCGAGTTTGATCCCCGGCCAGGGAGGGGACCAACATGGTGCAACAGACCTCTCCTGCCTCACCCATGCTCCCCTAGAAGTGGATTTCAGTAGATCTGCCTGTTCTTCTCTCTGCTTTGTCTCTGGTGAATCCTCTCACCTCCCACAACTCTGGCCTGTTCCCCAGCTTTTGTATGCATAAATAAATAAACCTTAAAAAAATAAAAACTCTTGGAAAAAAAATTCACAGGACTAGAGAAAACAATTTCTAGTTAATCTCATAAGTACTTCGTGTTCATGTAGGGGGTTCACCAGGCAAGAAGTTGGGTGTATCAACTTTTTGTACTAAGAGTGGTTTTTTATTATGTAAGATTTATTTTACATAGATTACATATCACCAAGAATTGGATTTAATACCTACTAAATGTCAGTGGGTACAAATGGTTAGTAGCCACTAGTTCTTCAATTTTTCAGCTGAATATATTTTTTATTGAAATAACATTGGTTTAAAACACTATATGATGTATAGAGGCATAGGTTCACACTTCTTTAGATAAATGTTACTGCCTCACACCCACCACCAAAACAGCATAATCCTCCACCTTGGTCCATTGGATTCACTCCAACCTTTTCACCCTCACCTCCCTCTCCTACTAATATCCTCTATTCTGCAGTCATATTCCTGGGGTTTACTTTGCTTCAGTTTTGTCTGTTTCTTTTTTTTTATTTCTCTATATTCAACACATGAGTGAAATCACCTCATATTTGTCTTTCTCCTTCTGACTTATTTTATGTAGTATAATCCCTGCCAGTTATCTACATATTGTTCCAAATGGCAAGACTTCTTTTTTTTGAAAATCTGGGTAGATATACCACATCTTCTTAATTCACTACAGCTCTTAGAAAAAAAAACTGAATGATATATTAATGAACTAGTATTCTCACTGCAAAGTTGTTCTTTGTAAAAAATAGCTATGGGTATCCTATTAAGCACTGGCATGAATATATAGGGCATAGCGCAACAAAATTTGCTTGCAGTGTGTAGCAAATGTGATGCTGAAAAGTTGAGAATTGAGCTAAGTCATTTAAAGTGATTAGATTACCAGAATTCAAAGGAGTACATACATAAAATAAGGGGTGGAAAATACATGTCAGTTAAGATAGGGCCACAATGTCTTTCTTTGTTGCTATATATTTTAGGTAAACATCTAATATAGTATTTATACATGATGATATAAAATCAGTTTCTTATTGTCTGTTTCCTTCACTAGATTATAAATTTGGACAGTAGAGAGAGACAATGTATTATATTCGTGTCCCTGAAGCTAGTATAATCTCTGGCATGTAAAGGGTGCCCAATAATTATAAGAAATAAATGAAATAAATAGGAACTATAAAATACTATATAAACTATAATATATATATAAACTACAAAATATTAGATCAGATATTATAAGTCTAGTTTAGACATTTATATGTAAATTAGAGTTCCTCATTTGATTGTAAGATCTTTCAAGGAAGGGATCGTGTCTAATTTCCTTTACATAGTAATTGAACCTTAGAATTATGTAAATATTGATTAAATGGGAAGCAAATTATAATCTTTTTTTGAAAAACCAACCACAGCCTAATTTAAGTCTATAGGCTTATACAAAATGCTGAAATACTACAAAAATGATCTTGAGACCAGCATGATTTTACATTACAAATATAAAGTTGTCATATTTCTGTCATTTTGGTTGCCTAGAAGCAAAGAAGCAAAGTCATATGAGGCTAACGGAGTTTGTATAAATGAGATTATTTATGCAAAGTGTAGTCTGACCCTGTATTTGGAAGGCAAGAATTCTGGAGGGCTTCAGACAACAATGTGGTTTCAAGTTTGCAAAATTTGATCTTTCATTTTAGTATACCATTTATACTTAGATAAAATAATTTTTCAAGTAAAATAGCCACAACTAATAAAACAACTATTCTAAATATATTTATATATCATAAATATTTTGGACTTTAAACCATGACATTAACTACTTGAGTTCAGCGGAAAAAGAAAAGAATAAGTACAAAGTTGATATTTGCGAAACCATTTAGAGTGATTATTAATATATTAGTCCATTGTTGCCATTTTGCTCTTAATTTGTGATTCCATCTGTTTCCTTGTTTAGTTCTTTGTGTCAGTTCTTCTCTTTGATGTAGATAGAAGAGCTCCAATCAATATTTTTTGGAATGTGGAGTTGTATTTATAAACTCCTTTAGCTTCTGGTTGTCTTGAGAAGGCCCTTTCCATTTACGGTACTCTGCTTCCGTCACTGCAGCTTTTTAAGCTTTGATCTCATCTATTAATCTATTGATGAATCAGTAGGGTTGGGGTAGGTACTGCATGGTCCAGCTGCTTTAGCGAATAAGCTCGGAGGGGTTGATTCATGTTTCTGGTAACACCAGTATTCTCTTTCTGGAATTTTAGATTGAGGATTTTAGATTGAGACTCTGCCATCTTTGTGCTATCAGAGCACCCACAAGTCAGTGCAATCCTGAGAGGTAAGACAGGGGAGCATTCTCAAGCACCTTTCCTATTCTTTTCCTTACTAGGAGCCCCTAACAATATGGAACATCTTGATTCCTCCACATATGTTTTCCAATTACGCTCCTTTCTCCTGTGCCTCTAGCTAAGCTGGAAGCTCTATCTTCTGTGTTCCCCATCCTAGACTGCTGCATCCATTCATTTCCCTCCACCTACCCCCTGTTTAATGACTAATAAGTCTCATCTGTTTCTCTTCTCATGTAATCTTGCTGATCTTTGATGTCCAAAGGATATTTTAACATCATCTAGAGGCATGGGACTATCTTGGTGTAGTGTCTCTCTGGTTAATGGTTAGATGTTCCTTTCAGGATGAAGGAAGGAATCTCTCCCATTGACATTTCAGCAATGTCATCCCCACACCCCGGTGTTTTAATATTGTGAATAAGTGTTTCAATAGACCTATTGCCTGTGCTATTTAGTTCTCTATTATATTTGCTTTCTGATACCACCTATGTTATTTATCTTCATATTTTGGTTCTCTGAATTAAAACTGACTATATTTTCTAAATAATTTTTCACAGTGCTTTAATGATCACCAATTCCATTCTCTCATAAAGGTGATAATGGACATAACTAATGAGCTCCTTCAAGTCATTTTGCACCCACTAATGTGATCCTCATGAAATATGTGTGGTGTCATTATTTATAGTTATTTTACAAATTTGGAGACATTCTTGGATAAGAAGTGATTTGTTCAAAACTGAAGCTAAAGTATTTAGATGAAATTTAACTGTCAAAACTCAGTGTTTCAATTAAACATTATTATAAGCACTGTTTGTACATTAGAGATGCAATCAATTTGCATTACAGAACTGATTTTTCAAAATGCATTTTAATAATATAACCCTAAATGCAGCTTAAAGCAGTGAAATTTAAAATATGAAACATAAAAACCAAAGAGGATTTGTGGACTCTTGATAAGACCACTTCTGTGACTTCTTCCATGTGTTAAGTAATTTATATATTGCTTGTGTTTGGAAAGATTTCATCCTCCTTTCTCTATTTGCTGCAAAAGTATCTTTTCTGTCATGTGGAATCCATTGCTTGAATAAGATAAGTTAGAGCAAAATAAAAAAATTAAAATTTATCCTGCTGAAGGAAGTAAAATTTTAGAAGTTTCACAGTTGGGCATCCAGATTTTAAGAAGAAAAAAATAGTAAGCATGCCAGCATTTCAATTTGAAATAGAAAACACAATCCAAAATTAGGAAAGGGTGACAATCAATTTAGAAAATCACTTGTGGGCTGATATATTACATACTTTTAAATCCAAATTTAATATGAAACATTTCATAGTGTTGTACGTATGGCTCTAAAATAGACATAATCATTCAAATCATCACTAATCTCATTGCCAAAAAAAATCTGAATTGGCATGCATTTAGCAGATACTGCCAGATGAAATATTAGTATTGATACAGTAGAGGAGTCAATGTATTAATTATTTTTACTGGTATAAATACCAAAGTTTTAGATAAACTTTAACTTAAAAAAAGAAAAGAAAAAGCCTTCCTGGTGGTGCAGTGGGTTAAGCAATGTACTATGAGGCGTACCGCAGTCACTGCAGCACGAGTTCAATCCCTGCTGCCCGCCAAGGAAGTGGTCCATAGAGTGCGGCAGACATCTCCTGCCTTGCCCGCTACTGCCCTTGCAGTGTGTTTCTTACAAGCTTCTAGGAATTCCTTGCTTGTAGTTACTCCCAATGGACCTGCTATATTTTGCACTTCTTACCTACTCCCACACTGTAGGCTATTTTCCATGTGCATATATGATGACAATAAGTTAAGCCTATGCATATGGTAATAAGCATGTGCAAAAAATTGGTTCAACATTGTGGGATTGGTAGAAATCACAAAATTTAAGCATTCAGCACCAATCAGGGAGAGCAAGCAAGAAGCTGGCAGCGCCCATCCTGACTTGAAGGACTGGGGAAAGACAAGCAATGTTAATAATTCCTTCCTTCTATCTCATCAGAGACAGTGAGAAGTATGGATTAGGTGTATCCATTATATGTATCCATGTCTTCATACATAAAGACAGCAATGCAAATCATCAAAGAACATGAAAAATTATGGAAACATGACATCACAAATATTTATTGTTTTCCCAATAAAGAATTCAAAATAGTTGTTTAAGGAACCCCAGTGATCTACTAGACAACATAAAAAGATAATTAAAATCAGGAAAATAATACACAATCAAAATAGGAAGTTTAACAGATGACATAAAAATCATAAAGAGTGAAATGGAAACTGAAGTCAAAAATACAATGAATTGAATGACAGGATGCAATAGAGAGCATTAATAGCAAACTTCATCAAGCAGAAGAAAGTCAAAGACAGGTCATTTGATAGAATCCAGTGAAAGAAAAACAACTACTCAAAAAAAAAAAAAAAGAAAAGAAAAAGAGTGATGAAAACATATGCTATCTGTGGGGCACTGCAGAGCAAAATAATGTACAAAGCAAATTATTGAATCCAAGAAGAAGAAAAAAATTAGGGAACAGAAAGCTCATTTAAAGGGGTGAATTGAAAACTTACTTATATAACTGGTTGAACATTTCACAAGTCTGGGGAGTGATTTGGATATGCAAGTTCACAAAATTTAAGGATGCCCCCCAAATTTGGAGCCAATAATTGTTCAGTCTTTAGAGGTACAATAAAACTGTCTAAAATCTAGGATAATAATTTTGCAAACAAATGAGGAAGAAACCTCACATAACAAAGAAATACAAATAAAATAACTGAATTTCTCAACAGAAACCTTGCAGGACAAGAAAGAGTAGATGATATATTCAAATTGCTGAAAGATTAAACATAAAACTACTACAATCATATTTTACCCAGCAAAGCTGTCCTTGTGAAAGAAAAATAGGTAAAGACTATTCTAGACAAAACAAAAGCTAAGCGCATTCATCACCACTAGCCCTCCATTAAAAAATGTATTAAAAGGAGTTCTTCAGGTTGATACAAAAAGATGCTAGTTAGTAACATGTCAACCTATGAAGATATGTAAAACACTGGCAACAGTAACTATATAGTTAAATTTAAAGCACTCTGATACTGTAATATGTTGTCTTGTTATTTATGTAATTCTGGCACAAAAGTTAAAGGACAAAATGTTATTAAATGTAAGTAGAACAATAATAATTTGTTAGTGGTTATGCAGTATAAAAAGAAATAAAGTTTAAAACATAAAATGTAGAGAGATAAATGAGAAAATAGTTTTGTGTGCAATTGAAGTTAGGTTGCTATCCACTTAAAATATACTATTACATGTATAAGATGTTTTATGTCAGCCCAAAGTAAACATAAAGCAAAATTTATAATAAAATGTCAATAATTCACAAATGTAAATTTATACTATGTAAAATAATTCACAAAGGATGGCAGGTAGGAAAGGGAGAAAGGAACAAGGGAGTTATAATACATCTAGAAAACAGTAAGTGCCATTCATATGTATTTATTGATCAACAATTACTCTAAGTGTAAGTAGATTGATTTCTCCAATTAATTTATTAGGATGCCTACAATTTTGGTGATGCAGAAGAGATTTGAGCAGTGTAGAGAATTAAATAGGCTCTGTTTTTCCATCAAATTTTACATGTATGTGTTTATATACAAATTATTTAATGATTTCACATTGATCCTAGGCTACTATAAACAAACAGTAATCTTCATATGTGAGTAACCACAATGACGAGAAAACTCAAAACCATGACAAATGAGACAAGACTTGAAAAAGCGAAGGGCATTTAATCCAGAGTAAAATAAGTTGGCTTCAGAAGAGAAAATGGGCCAACAAGGGAACAAGACCTACATTTCCAAGTATCTGAAAGGACTGTCTATGGAAGGAGATGATACTTCTTTGTGTGAATTCAGGACATAATGAGTAGAGCTTATGAGGACTGAACTCCAGTTGTCAGAAAATATAAGGTTTTGTCTTTGGGAATAATGAATTTCCTATTGTGCAGGTAATAAGGAGTGAATTCTTATTTTTATTTCTTATCAGGAAATAGAGGTAGTCAGCTTTGTATATTGCTAGAGAGACTGTGCCTTCCAGTTTTCCCATGACATAGGGCCTCTTTTGCTATCAAAATTGCTCATTGAATGACAAGATTATATTCTTGGGAAACTGATTTCTTACCCCTGATTAAATGTTAGAGTAACATGGAAAACTTTTAAACTGGAAATAAGTCTTAGCGAGGGTATGGAGAAAAATGAGCTCTCATTCATTGTTTGTGGGAGTGTGAATCATGGCATTTTCTATGGAAAAAGATATGAAGATTTCTTAAATCACTAAAAATTGAAATACATGTTCCAGCAATACCGTTCCCAGGTTTTTATCCAAAAGACTAATTTGAAAATATCTATTCTACTCTATGGTCATAGTGACATTATTTATAATAACCAAGATAGGGAGTCAACATATATGATAGTGAAAGCATTGACAGATGACCGAATGAAGAAGTTGTGGTATATGCACACACACAAATTTTTATTTTTATTTTTTTATTATTATTTTTTAATATAAAATTTTTAAAATTTACATATATTTGACATCAATTGTAATCCCCATCACCATCTCACCATCTCACCAGTGCACCATCACCTCAGTCCCCCGTGCACCCATCTGCCCTCCACTCTTTCCCTCTTCCCTCCCCACCAGTGTCCCCAGTTTGTCCTTTTTCATTTTTGGTTTTTGTTTCTTTCTTGTTATTATTATTATTATTGTTCTTATTTCTTTCCTTGATCCTCCTTTGGTTCCCTTATATTCCTCCTAAGGGAGGAACCATCTGGTATTTTTCTTTGGCCTTCTGACTTGCTTCGCTGAGCATAATCCCCTCCAGATCCATCCATGAAAAACACAGATTTCTATTTCATTTATGTCAATGCAGTGATAAAGCTAAACAAAGACTATGTACTTTTTTTTCAATAACTTCCCCTTTATTATCTTTGTGCCTAAGAAATGCAGAGATTATGTAAAAGATATGACTATGTGGGGAGTGGGTCTGTGGTACAAAAATACATGCACAACATGTCGCTTTGTTTTGGTTAACGTATCTTTTGCTGTACAGAAACTTTTAAGTTTGATGTAGTCCCACTGTTATCCTCTCCTTTGTTATCTTTGCTTCACGTTTTCTATCTCTAAAGATGTCATTGATCACACACAAATTTTTAAATGGAGTACTATTCAGCTAAATTTATTTTTTATATATGTTTTTAAATTTAATTTTAATATTTGTGTATCTGTTTTTACATTTAAAAGAACAGGTTTATTGGGAAAAGGAGAAAGAAAAAAAGAGGCACCTGCATAGTCACAGGCAGGCAGGAGAGCTTCCTACTTAGTTGTTTTAATTTTTTTAAAAGATTTATTTATTTATTCATACAAGAGCTGGGATACAGGCCAGAGTCATGGGAGGTGAGAGGATTCATCAGAGACAGAGTGGGGAGCAGAGCAGGCAGATCGATGGAAATCCACTGCTGAGGGGAGCAGCGGGTGAGGCAGGAGAGGTCTGCTGTGCCATGTGGGTCCCCTCTCTGGCCGGAAATCGAACTCATGCTGCTGTGCAGTCAGCAGCTTCACAGTGTGGGCCACCACGGAGGCCCTCAGCTGTTTTTAAAAATGAAATCTTGCCTTTCATAGTAACAGGGATGGAACTTGAGGTGATTACACCATGTGAAATAAATCAGAAAGTGAAAGGTAACCAGTTGCTTTCACTCATGGAATATAAATAATGAAAGAAAACAAACTAGTAAAAAACTATAAAATAACTCATATTAAACTGAAAAAATATGGTGCTCACCAGAGAGGAAGGGAGAGGGAGCTGGGAAAAATGGTAGTAGGGGTTAATTTGATATTTTGATGAGACTAGAGCTTTGGTGGTGGGCAAATGAAACATATACACATGTTGAGAGATAGAGCTCTATCCTGAAATGATATAGTTTGTAAAAAATGGAAAGTTGAGAAAAGTTGACTAAAAATATATGGTTCAAATAATCCTATTTCTAAATGCAAGGTCACATTCTAAGATGTTAAGGGTTAACACATCAATACGTCATTTTTTTTTTTGGAAGTGGGCACAATTCAATCCTTAATACTCAGTATCTTAACCCCTTAAGTGAAAAGAAAAGTATATTCTTTGCAATATTGTTATGAAAACTCTGAATTTTTGGAAACACACCTAGTATAGTATCTGACATAAAATAAATGAGGAAAGTGAAGAGGAATAAAAGTCATTGAAAAACATGAAAAGCTTAAAAAAAGTGCATGTCTGGGCACATTAATTCAAAAGGATATTTGCACCCCTATATTTATTGCAGCATTTTTTTTTATAATAGGCAAGACATGGAAACAGCCAAATACCCCTAAATAGATGAATAGATCAAGATGTTATAGTATATATACACAATGGAACACTGTGCAGTAATCAAAAAGATAAACTCATGTCGTTCTCAGTAAAATTGATGAAACTAGAAGGGCTCATGAACCAAATCAGAAGGAAAAAGAAAAATATTAGATGGTTTCACTTATAGGCACAATATAGGGAAACCAAATAAAGCTTTCGGGGAAAAAATAGCAACAAAAAAAAAACATAACAAAACCAAACAGCAATAAAGAGACAACTATGAATCGAAATCAGAGACATTCTGCAGGGGAGGGAGAGAAAGAGACCAAAGCGAGGGTGGGAAGAACACAAGGAACTGTGGAGATGGGCACGAGTGAATTGATGGTAGGAATTCTATGTGGACTCTACCTGAGAAAAGAAAGAAAATATTGTAAACATTAATATTTTTATTTAAAAAGAAAGGAAAAAAATTCACAGGTGATTCTAATGTACAACAGCGTTGGGAATCTCTAACCCAGAGCAGCATGCCTTCCATTTTGAGCTGAATCCTGTAATTCTGTTTTGTGAATATATATTGTACCCCACAGAGAAAGCTAAGTTTGAAACTCTTATTATTAATACATTGAGAAATAAAATAGATCAAGAATATATTGTTATATGTTATATAAATTGATTTTTATAATTCAGTCTATATTTTTCTGTTTATATTTTTTTGCATTCCTTTTGAATACCCCCAAAAACCTACTGATATTTTTAAGCTTAAATATTGTCTTATCAAGTAGAGAAGAGGTTATATAAATACTTAATTTTCCTTGGCAAAACCTCAGTTCATGAAGATTTCTAAACTACACTTATACTCTTCCTTTAATGAGGTAATTATTTTGTCAAGTGTTGGGCTAAGAGGTTCACCATGTGTGCAGCATTGAACTAAATTGGTGCTTAGTAGACATGGTATTCATTTAGCTTTCCTATTAGTTTATTAGATTTGACCCTCTGAAATATTTTACCACTTAGCCATGAGTCTTTGAATTCACTTTAATGAGTCTAGTTCTTTATCAGCTGCTTTTTGAAAACGACTTCACTTCATACCCTGGTCGTCAAATATTTGTGAACTACCCACCATTAATGTATCTTATGGTAATTTCTAGGAAGAAAAATGAAACCTACTTTAGTCAGTTGTTTCCATGGAACTTTCTTTTATTTTTATTTTTATTATATTTTATTTTTTTATTAAAATATTTTAAAATTTACATATACTTGCCATTAATTGTACTCCCCATGTATTCCCCATCACCATCTCACCAGTGCACCATCACCTCAG
>JAGFMF010011618.1:120731-170662 GCA_019455555.1 Galemys pyrenaicus | reverse complement strand
GCACAAGGGACTGAGGTGATGGTGCACGGGTGAAATGGTGGTGGGTACCCCCTGGGGACTACAAATGATGTCAAATATAACTAATAAAAAAAAAGAAAAGAAAAGAAAATGTGTAAATCTAAGATGTGACATTTGTAGAGATAAAATTCACCTAAAATTTACAGGAATATATTTCATAAAGTTGATACTATATCATACACATTTTAAAAGATGTATATTGCTTTTTTTGTTCATTGCAACACGTTGGAAAGTGGGGACTAAAATTAATGGATTTAGAAATAGATTAATTATTGTGTCTAGTTCCCCATTATGTTCAGTAATCATTTCCTCTAACACAGGATCTTGTTCTGAAATACAAAAAAATCACTCACATATTAACACTTGGCTTAAACAATGGATAACTCAATTCAGAGAAAACAACTTTGTATTCAATTCCTGATATAAATGATTTGTTTTCACTATCAAACATGCCAAGTAACTGTTACTCCTCATTTCCTTTCTTTTTGTGGTCTAATACCTATGAAAACACACAATCAGACTGAACATCGTATACTATAAATACTTAAAAAACAGAACAAAATTAGATATCAAAATAATTGACACTAAATTAAAACTTTTTATAGAAAACAAGTTTCATCTATTTTTGTCTTTTAGAGGTCAAATCCTTTTCTATTCCCCATCTGTCTCATATAATGACAGGATGGCTTTTTTCCTGTTAAAAAAGACATGGCAGTTGTGGGACAGAGTGAAATAAATTATGTCCACACTAAAATACTGTTCTTGCTGTTTGGCCCAGATCAGTGCTATAGTTTTTATTGCTTAATATATTTAAGTAAGATCTTGGTAGAGAACCAATATTAGCATGACAAGAAAGATCATGTGTATTTATGGTTATTTCTATATTAATTGAATAATATTATATCTATTCTTTAATTTCAACAATCTCTGGCAAGAAATCCAATATTTTTTTGTGTGTGTCTCCAGAACTTTCTACTTCTTTTTTTATATTAACATTTTTAAATTTATATATATTTGACATCAATTGTAATCCTCATGTATTCCCCATCACCATACCACCAGTATTTTTGTCCAGAAATCTATTAAGGGTTAAACCCCCTTCCTTCTGAACTAATCTTAGAATAAAGAATATATGCCACTGTAATTTCTCACTGATACCAATTTTCACATTTGCGTAGAATCTTCCCTGTTATAGAAATAGAGATGTGGCATAGTTAACCTTTAGGCATTCTTTTGCTTTGAGCTAACCCATTTGTGTTTTTATGTATGTGTGTAGTTTTTGTATAGGTGTACTTTTACTTACTGACTTTATTATTTATTTATACCCCTCCCCCATCTTATTATAAAATGGACAAAGGAAGTCCTGTGAAAAAATAAAAAAACATACAAAATCACAGAAACTAATAATAGCAATGAAACAGTAAATAAAAGAAAACATGAGACATAGAATGGAAATTACCATGGAGCCATGACCTAATAATATATGTACTTGTTAATGAGTAAGCTGCTAACTTGACCCTAAACTTCCATTATATAAATAAATCTGTTTATGCAATTCATTGGGACTATAAGGTGAAAATCAAGCTAATTCTGTAGGAGATGTGCAATTTACTTTGATGAGGCCAGCCATGTCCTTTTATAGAGTTTTTGTTTGCTTGTTTTTCTAAGTATGTATCTATGGATGACTTGCTTTGGTGTAGACTTAAAGATATTTTAAACAAAAGCAACCTAAATGCCCCAAAACAGATGACTGGATCAAGAAGATGTGGTACATATATAAGGTGGAATACTATTCAGCAACCAAACAGGATAAACTAGAGTCATTCATAGAAATATGGATGGAGCTAGAAGGGATTATGCTCAGCAAAATAAGTCAGAAGGCAAAAGAAAAATACCAGATGGTTTCACTCCTAGGAGGAATGTAAGGGAACCAAATAAGTGAGCAAGAAAAATAATAATAACAACAATAACAATAAAAAAAGGGCAAGGACAAATAAACACTTTGTGGGGAGGGGGAGGGAATGGGTAGAGGGCAGAAAGAGCATAAAGGACTGAGTTGATGGTGCACTGGTGAAATGGTGGTGGGAAATCCATGGGGACCACAGTTGATGTCAAATATATATAAATAAAGGAAAAAATTGAAATCTTTCTGTAAATATTAAAAAAAAACCAAAATTGTAAATAGTAGGTTTGGCTACAAGGCATGAAACAGGTATTTCATATAATGGATTAAGACTTCACATTTGAAGAACTGTTGGCAGATCTGTTAGTTGGACATCTTTAAGGGCAATTATATACAGCATTTATAACTTACCAGTTGAAAAACAAGTAGCTAGATGGATGCTTAACTATAATTTTCTGTAAACAATCTGATTCAGTATACTTATTTCAACAAAATGAGATGAAGGAAGGAAATTAAGACACATCTTAGTGATTTATCAACTGTTTTAAGTGTGAGCAGAATATATACAAGTAATTAAAACCCTATTCCATTATTTCATTAATAATGCAGTCAAGTGACATTTTCATGTGCATTTTCCAGAATGTGTTAGGTTTCAGAGTAGAATTTATGTTGAAGAATATTTTAAAAAGTGACTATGGTTCTATCTATAAATAAATAACCTTCTTGGGACATTGTATCCATAGATCTGTTTTCCTTACTTCCTGAACAAGGGTTTTTGGAATTTTGATTTATAATGTAGATGTTAATGATGTGTTATGCATTTTCTAATGATACTATTTGTGATTGCTGTTCATATATTTTGTGTAAGTTAAATGGCCAGTATATAGAGATTAAAGAAGACTAAAGTGCCCTAAGTACATGGGAGGTTTTTGGTTAGGACAAGTTTCTTTCATTTTATCCACAAACTAAATGGCCCTATGACATTTTTGCTCATCATCTTTATTAACATACTAAAAGGCCAGTATCTAAGTTTTTTCCAGTTGTACTAAAATGATATACAGCTATGAAAATTCCCTACCTTATTATTTCTGTGTTTTTGGATTATATCATATTTATACCATTTGGCAAGTTTCCATTCCACCCACAAAACAAAAGAAAGAATGCCAGTGACTAATTTTGGGTGCATAATTCTTTTTTTTTCTTCTGAGATTTATTTATTTATGCATACAAGCTGGGAACAGGTCAGAGGTGCAGGGGGTGAGAGGATTCACCAGAGACAGAGTGGGGAGCAGAACAGACAGACTAACTGAAACACACTGCTTAGGGGAGCAGCAGGTGGGGCAGGAGAGGTCTGCGCCATGTGGGTCCCCTACCTGGCCAGGGATCAAACTGCAGCTGCTGTGCAGCAGATGCTTCACAGTGCAGTGCTCAACCTGCTGCGTACCAGGGAGGTCCTGGTTAGCATAATTGATTGCATCCATGTTGCCACAAATAGCATGAATTTGTCTTTTTTGATTGCCAAATATTCCATTGTATAAATATACCACAACCTTTTGATTCATTAACCTGTTTTGAGGAATTTCATTAATCTATTTTGTTTCCATATACTGGTTATGTAAACAATGCTGCAATAAACGTAGGAGTTCAGGTTTCTTTTTGAATTATTGCTTTTTGTCCTTTGAGTAGATTCCTAGGATCAGAATTGCTGGATCATATGGTAAATCCATTTTTAGTGTTCTGAGGAACACTGAGCTTTCCTTAGTGGCTAGACCAGTTTACATTCCCACCAGAAAGGAACCATAAGAGGATTCCTTTTTCTCCCTGCTAAATAGTGATGTTGAACATTTTTCATATGCTTATTGACCATTTGTTTTTCTTCTTTGGAGAAATTTCTTTTTAGTTCTTTTGCCCATTTTTTCAGTAGGTTGTTTGCTTTGTTTAGTTGAGTTGTGTAAGTTCTTTGTAGATCTTTGATATCAGACCATTATCTGTTGTATGGTGTGCAAATATTTTCTTCCATTCAGTAGGATGTCTCTTTGTTTTGATTATGATCTCTTGTTGTACAGAGCTTTTTAGTTTGATGTAGTCTCAGTTTCTCCTTGCTTCTGGAGAAGAATACATAAAGATGTTTTGAGATTTATGTCATGGAGATTTTTGCCTGTGTTTTCATGATCTCTTTATACTATTAAAAATTTTTGAGGACCCCATAGAGTGGGTTATATCTACTGATATTGACTTATTAGAAAATAAAACAAGACATTAAAATAATAATAAATCAGTTATGTTCCCATAATTAACTTATTCTTGTGAAAAATATGTTGCTAAAACAGAAAAAAATGCTCAGTGTCAAAGTACCATTATCCTATGTTTTTACCAATCTTTGATTTAGTGGATGCAACTTGAATTCTCATCTCTGCTTCTGCATTTAATCTGTTGTAATAATGTGTCAAATAGATTCTGAAAGATCCACTGTGTATTTGTGAGAGAAAACAAGTCAAATAGCAGCTCAGTACTATTAAAATAATTTTGACCTGTAGACACTCTCAAAGGATGTGTCTTGGGGACACAGGTTCTCAAGCACACTATAATAGCCACTAAGTCTAGCTAATTAGAAATTGATACAAATATGAAAGTAGTGTGTGGGTGTTACAGAGGAAAACAAAACTGACTGAAAGTTTAGTTTACAAAAGCATTGATTGATAACTTGTCCTCTCTCTTTTTGGTCTTAGCCTTTTCTTTTGCTAGTATGTTTCTATGAGTTATAAAAATAAGTGAAACTTTTATATATGTTAAATTGTTTGAATTAAAAATAAGATATAAAAAATATACAAAGAAAATTAAAAGACAAACCTTTCAGGCAAACTTTTGATCTGAGGCATACAGCAAGGAAGGAGGATGGGGAGGGGTCAAAAAAGGAGGAAAGAGCAGAAGGGACTCTAGTGAACAGTTCATGGGTGGTGGAAGAATTAAGGGGACTATACCTGAAGTGAGAAATCAAATATTGCTCACAAAAGTGGACAACAATGTAAGAAAACTTTAAAAAAGTTTAATAAAATGATAAAATGGTGAGTAAATGAAAAAAAAACAAAAAGAAAAATAGAGAAAGCAAATTTATGGTGACTTGGAGTAGATGCCCACCATTTTCTGCATAATAACATCCCCCACCCCCGCCCTGGGAATACCACTTTGGCAAATATTGTAAAAAGATGAACAATGATGTAAAACATTAATCAATCAATTAATTAATTAATTTAAAAAACCACACTGTGCATTTTAAAGAAATGTTTTCTTATTCTTTCCCCCAACTGTGTCATTGGGTGACTCTTCATACTATTATCTGATTGCTTGACTCTGATGTTTACTTTTCTTTATTCGTGCAGAAATATGCCTACAGCAATCAAGGTGCTTTTCCAAGGTTCCTGATCTGGGAGTAAGGAAAAATTAGTCCCCTTTAGTTAACAGATATTGTGGGATATGAAGCCCAGAAGCTATTGATAATCATGTTGCTGCTCAATGAAGAGAAAGATCCCCACATTCAGGAAAATACAGAGCTGGGACCTGGGACAGAGATTTCCTGATTATTAACCTTGCCACAGATTATTTCCCAACCCTTTACATTCTGTGAGATGCACTATTATTCTCCATGTAAATTTTCCGTTTTTGATTAGTACATTAGTTTTTACTTTTGTAAAATAAAAATTATCTATAAAGTAAATGACATTAAAAGTGTCTTAAAGAAAGCAGAAGTCCTCCAGCACATCAATCTTGATTCTGATGATCATTTCCATGTCTCTAAGGTGATTCTTCTCTTTGCTGTGTCAGTTACTATTTTGCTAGCTGCCTTCATTCTGCCCCAAATATCTTGACATCTCTTATAGAAAACGCTTGCATGGGCCAGAATTTTTTGTTTACTGTAAATATTCCTGGCAAAATATATGAAATGTTTGTTGTATTCTTTCTGACTTAAATTATCTATGAGGGTTTATCTTTTAAGACATGTCTTTACTAAATAAATAGAAGGGAACAGAAATTTGCCATTTGTATTTATATCCTCCATTCTCTGATTTCCCCTAAATTCAAGTTGGATTTTGCCAAACTGAAATTAAGAGTTTCAACAAAGATGGAAATCTTTAAGCCTGTGGGTTTTCAATATGTGTAGCAGAAAATGCAGATACTGTGCAGAATGCGTAGCTCCATGGAATGAAATTTTATTGAAATATTACAAATTTTCTTCCCAGGAGCTGTGGTTTATTTTCTTGTTGTACTTGAAAAGCCAACCTTGAATTTACACATAAGTAATTTGTTGTGGAAAATCTATGACATATTCTCAAATACATTTAGTTGTAATACATTAGAAGATTCCAGCATCCTTTCCACCTAGCTTAAGAATGGACAACATAAAAATCGAATTAGCATTGTACTCAAATGATAAAAATAAAACTTTTTGTCTTGTAAGGCCGTTGGTTTTTATAACACTGACTTATTTGTTCCTAGACTTCAGAAATCTTTCCAACTTTTATCCTCTTTCCTCTATTTTGTTTTGAAAATTCTTCTGGGAATCTCTTACAGATTTTTTTTTGAAAAGTGTTAGAAGTAGTTTGAGAATCTTTTAAAAGCACATGAGAATGACAGAAAAAAAGAACATTTTGTTCTAAGAACAGTATACACCATTGTATATACAGAAGTTATTTGGACTTTTAAATGTCTATAATTATTTGTAAATAGTATACAGTTGATAAGAAAAAATGTTATCCTTTTTGTGATCGTCACAGTGACACAGAGAGAAAAAGATCTCAATGACTGACTTTTCCTCAATTCTCAGAGAAAACTTTATAGGGCAGGGAGTATATTTTTACGTTTACTTTGGGGTTTTGTTTCCTTTTCTCTTTCAGTTAGGAATATTGTATTAATGGTAGACCTGAGACACCTCAAATGTAAATATTTATTGTGCTAGAGTACGTCTAGCTTAAAAGTATAATAGCTATCATTGAATTATAAGCACATAAAACTTTCATTAATGTATTATGAGACTAGTCTCTTTAAAAATTAAAATAAAATGAATTTACATGACAAGAATTTCTTTGGTCAATAGAATAATCTTCCCACAGCCTCCCTCCACTAATACCTTTGTTAGCAGTTGTTAACCTAATGTTATACTAAGAGAGTTTAAGAGATTTTAAGAATGCTAAAACTTTTTTTTGGGTGAATAAGACAGTCATTTCAGAAGTGTTATAAGTTTCAGATTAAGGAAACTGTATTTTAGGAAAAGTGTATGTGGGTAGTAATATAGCCTAACAATTTCTTGTGTCAGAAACATCCCCATTCATCTGTATGAATAGAGAACAATTTTATGCATCCTTCTATGCGCATCTCTAAAGAAATAGGTGTCTTATTGCAGCACACTAAGCGGTTTCCCTTTAAGATAGGGCCTTTTTGTTTGAAAAGTGAAAATCATCCATTCTCTTCTTTTCTCATCCTGGCATGCAAAATAAAACATTCTACGTCTCAGGTTCTCTTTTAATACTTTAGTTGGTGTTGGTTGTAATCTGCTTTCGCTTGGTTTTACCTCTGTTATACCCTCTGACTCACCACATTCTTTTGCTGTGTAAATTATGAAGATTCAAGTTGAAGTTCAAAATATTAGATGACCAAACACAAGACTACTCAGACACATTATAAAGTTTACCTTACACATGAATGTCTACCAGAAGGAGGCCTCACCTTCAGTGTTGCATTGTCTTAAATATCTTGAATCATAATTAGTTACTTCTTTTGGAATAGTTTATTTGTTACTACATGGAAAACCATTTAAGTGTGCACTGCTGGCTTAGTGTATTTAGTGTAACAAAATTTGGCATATAAATTTGATCAATATAATTTTCTGGCCCGGTCTTTATGACTAGCTCAAGTGATTTCTTCTTTGTTCATTTATTAATGAAATACTTATTAAGAAATCAGCAGCACTTACTGACTATTAATATTTATCAATTCTGGGGATACAGCTGTGAATTATATTTATGGGCTGGGGATAGAGCTCTGAACTGGAGATGAATTCTATGTGCTAGAGACAATAAACCAAAAATATGTAATATGTCAGGAAGTGATAAACACTAAGAATACAAACAGAGCATGACAGTGGGTCAGATAATGATGTTCAAGTGTGCTACTGTGAGTAAGGTCACCTGGAAAGGCTTCTTTGATAACTTGTCATTTGAGACAAAACCTAAATAAAATAAGAAACAAAGCTATGTACACTAGTAATTTGAAAGGTCCTGACATGGTATATGGTTGTCATTGTGAAGGTAAAGAAAAGAGGCCAGTGTGACTAGAAGTGGAGATAGGGAGGTAGTGTGATGAATGAGAGAGAGGGAAAAAAAAGGTGGGAAGAGAGCAGGTATAGTCATGTAAGTCATGATGACTTTGTAAATTTTATCACAGTGATTCAAGTAAGGTAACATTGCAAGCTTTTGGTTTTGGAGATGTGAGTTTACTATAGTGTCTTTACAAAAACAGTTTGAAATAGTAATCAAGAAAAAGACTGATTTGAGGGAGGTCAAGAGAGAGTGGGGTGAAAGTGAGTAGAGAAAATGAGTATAGATAATGCTTTGGAGGAGTTTTACTATAAAGGGAGCAGAAAATGTAGATGGGATAGAGAATGTATTTAGTTTCAAGATGGAGTTATATTATAACACATGCATACCAAATGAAAATAGAGGTGTATATTGTTATTCTAAAGGAAAGAAGAGATAGTTTTTTTGGAGAGAGGTCCTTAATAGGAGAAATGGGATGGAATTTAATGAGAGAAGGGGAAGATTTTGTATTAGGAGCTAGGAGAATGTATCCCTTGTAACATGAGGAAAGGCAGAATATATGGGAATAGAGGCAGTTCAGTTAGTAAATGTGGTTGGAGAAATCATGTCAAATATATTCATTAAAAAATAGCTTGAAAACCGTTGCAGATGATGGCAAGTAGTGAAGTTTTAGTAAAAGGGCCATTCAAGAACTATAAAATTTATCATTTTGAAATATAGAATTTAATTTAATTGATTAGTTTAAAAAGATTTATATGGGGAGAAAATTAGTGACCCAGACAAAGTTGAAGTACTTAGACAACATTAGTCCTCTGCTACAAGAATTGCTAAAAGAATCACTTCCATATAAATCAAAGAAAAGAAAATTCACAAAAATTAGCAAAAAATAGATAAAACTAGAGGACTAAATACAAAAACAAAAACGACAGCAGCAACTTCTCATGTATCAATTTGAGTACAGATTTCACCATTCCAAAGGCAAAAAAGTGGCTTGTTGGATCAGAAAACAAAACTCAATTTTCTGCTTTCTCCAGAAGATCTATTTGAACTCTAAAGATACACAAACATTCAAAGTAAATGAGTGGAAAACAATCCTACAAACAAAAGAATCAAAGAAAGACAGGGATAGGCGTACTTGCATCAGATAGAATCTGATGGCAAAAAGAGTTAGGGACAGACAATCAATAATGATAAAGGGATCATACATCAGGAAGATGGTTCAACATCTGAAATTAATCAATATAATTCACATTAACAAAAGGAAAGATAAAAATCATTGTATCAAGAGATTCAGAGAAAACACTTAAGATTCAACATCAAATTATGATGAAAACCTTCAAAAGACTTGGCATAGAAAGATTATTCCTCAACATATTAAAGGTCATCACATACAACAAACCTACAATCACATTTTCACTAAATGGTGAAAGAATGACAGCATTTCCTCTAAGATCTGGTAAAAGAAAGGGTATTCATATTCACTGTTATTATTCATGATAGTGTCTGGATTAACTAGAAAATTCAGGCAAGAGAAAGATATGAAAGGAATAAAAAGGAATTAGAGGAGAAGTAAAACTATCACTATCTGCAGAAGACATAAGAGCATTCCTAAAAAACCCTGAACCCCAGTACAATTAAAAATTAATTGAAACAATACATCAATTAGATAAAGTGGAATGGTACAAATCTAGTTTTCAAAGGTCATTTACATTTCTGAGGCAACAACAAGCTAGCATGAAAGTAATGAAGACAATAATCCTATTTACAATTTAACAAAAGGAATTAATACCTAGGAGTAAACTTAATATGGACCTATGATATATAGAAAAGTATAATACATTGTTAAAAAAAAAATCGAAGACACAAAAAATGGACTTTTTTTTCTTTTCTAATCCTGCTCGTGGATTGGAGGAATTGACAGTTGGAAAATAACCAACCTACCCAAAGCAATATGTACATTAAATGAAATCCCTACCAAGATTCCAAGGTATTTTTTAAGGAAATGGAACAAAATTCCTGAAATTAATTTGGAACCATAAAAGACAAATAGACAAAGCAATCCTGACAAAAAGAGGAAGAGTGATGGTATCACAATCCCAGATTTCAAATTATACTGCAAAATCAAAGAATAGAATTTAAAAATTAAAGCTTTAAATAAGAAGTAAAAAGATCAATAAATAGTATAAAAATTGTGGAGAAACTATGGAAGTATAATAGACCAAATGGAAGATTGAATTAGTGAACTCGAAGATGTGAATGCACAAGTCAAGGCAGAAGAAGAAAAAAGAGAAGCAAGGTAAAAATCATGAAGAAACACTTTGGGAATTATACAACTCCATGAGAAAAGGTAATATAAGAATAAAGGGTATGGCAGAACTTAACAAAAACAACATACAAAAAGAGAACTACAGAACATAGCCAGTGGACTATAGTGAGGAATTAGAGATATTTTGGTGGTAGGTATGGTGTTATAATCTGAAGCAGTGTGAAATATACTCCCAAATCACATACAATTTGCAAACCATTGTTACTCCTAAATAAAAATTATAGGATTAATTTTTTTAAAAAATGCCTGTTTCTTATGGGTATCTAGTATTAGCTAAAACATTATGGTTATTGGCCAAACTTATTTTTAAAATAATATGAAAATTTTCTCTTGTTAGTAGAAAATTAGTAGCATGACACTTTAGAGAATTTACGTCTTTTAATCCATAGTATCCTGTAACTTCTTTTTTTAAAAAAATATTTTTTTCTTACAGTGTTTGCTTTCTTTTCTAGATATAGTCCCTATAGAATTTCTACCACTAACTCACCTATGCACCATCACCATAGACCCTTGTGCTCTTCCCATCCCTACTTCAGCCCCAATTCCTCCTTCTTACCTGTAGAATGTCTTTGATTTGTAGTCGTCTGCTAATTTTTGTTGTGTTGTGTTTTTTGTTATTATTATTATTTTTCCCTTGATCCCCCATATTCCTCCTATAAGTGAGACCATGTGGTATTTTTCCTTTTCCTTCTGACTCATTTCACTGAGCATAATCCCTTCAAGCTCCTTCCATGTTTCTGTGAATGGTACTAGTTTATCTTTTTGATTGCTATATAGTATTCCTCCCCTCTCTCACACATCTTCTCGATCCAGTCATCTATTTTTGGGCATTTGGATTGATTCCAAATCTTGCCTATTGGGCTTCCCTGGTGGTGCAGTGGGTTAAGAAATGCACTATGATGCAAACCGCAGCCACAGCAGCATGAGTTCGATCCCTGCCTCCGGCCAGGGAGGGGACCCACATGGTGCAGCAGACCTCTTCTGCTGTGCCCGCTGCTCCCCTCAGCAGTGTACTTCTGTTGATCTGCCTGTTCTGCTCCCTGCTCTCTGTGGTGAATCCTCTCACCACCGCCCCCCACCCCACACCTCTGGCCTGTACCCCAGTGCTTGTATGCATAAATAAATAAATCTTAAAAAAAACACAAATCTTGCCTATTATAAATAGTGCTGTGATAAGCATAGAGATGCATGTGTTCTTTTGAATTAATATTTTTGTGTCCTTTGGGTAAAGCCTTAGGACTGGGATTACTTTGTCATATGGTAGTTCCATTTTTTTAGCAGACTGAGGAACCTCCATACAGCTTTTCATAGAGGTTAGACAGTTTACATTCCCACCAGCAGTGTAGGAGAGTTACTTTGTTCCCACATCCTTACCAACATTTGTAGTTGCTAGTTTTTAAATTTTTATTTATTCATTTATTTATTTTCCTCAGGGCAAAATATTGTCTTTATTTTCTTTCTTTCTTTTTTTTTTTACATTTTTTCCTTTTAATTTATTTGACATCAATTGTAATTCCTATATATTTCCCATCACCATATCACCAGTGCACCATCACCTCAGTCCCCCGTGCTCCCATCTTCCCTCAACTCTCCCCCTGCATTCTTAGTGGTGTAAGGTGGTATCTCATTGTGGTTTTAACTTGCATTTTCCTGATTATGAAAGATGTTGAATATTTTTTTCATATGCCTATTGACCATTTGTACTTCCTCTTTAGAGAAGTGTCTTTTAAGTTCTTTGGCCCATTTTTTTTGATTGGATTGTTTGCTTTGTTTTTCTTGAATCATTTGAGTCTTTGTAGATCTTTGTGATCATCCCTGATCAGTTGAATGGAGTGCAAAAATTTTTACCAGTTTCTAAAATTATCGCAGAAGAAACTGATAAGCCTTAGTCCATAAAAGGTGACCAGCTTACTTGAAAGAAATTTTCTTAAGTTTCGACTGCCAGGCTATTTAGATAACATGTTTTATTTAAACTACAGAAATGTAAGACTTGAAGTTTGCCTTCTGACACTTTAGTCCAATGACTGATTTGAAAATTTTGTCATATTATGATATTTAAATTTCAATATTTTGGAGGCAGAAATATTACTTAAATCACCATTAGCCATTAAAACTTTGAGGCTGTAGGATATTTTGCTTCATAAGTATAGACAAATTCTACTTACATATTTTTATAAGATTTCTGGGTAATTTGGCTGTTTACAACATCTCCATGGTGATCCCATTTTCCCAACACATTTCATACAATCTTAAAAATGAGTGTTTTCTGTCACATCTTCCACCCACTCTTTTTTCTTGCAGAAACTGTTTTGCATGATATATAATAGCTAAACATTCATATATATTCTGGAGGTTATGTTTACAAACAGAAATAATTGTCTAGTAATAAGGCTTGTTATTTTTGTCATTAAATATGTTAATTAAATATTGCTCTTAAAATCTAAACAGTTTTTCTCAAATACCAATATTGTTTTAATAATTCCAAATGAGTTTCTC
Source organism: Galemys pyrenaicus (assembly GCA_019455555.1). Lineage (NCBI taxonomy): Eukaryota > Metazoa > Chordata > Mammalia > Eulipotyphla > Talpidae > Galemys > Galemys pyrenaicus. The sequence goes on along the minus strand of JAGFMF010011618.1, from coordinate 157,608 downwards.
TAATCTAATATATGACACTTACCATGATACTTATGCCAGTGAAAACTGGAAAAATATAAGACATATTCTTTAATACTAAATTATAGAGACAGTAGCAAACATTTAATTAGTGCAGTTATGAGCTAAGTGCTTTACAATATTATTTTATTAGATCCTCACAATAACACTTGTGCTAGGCAATATTCTCATTCCAAATTTATAGATGAGGCAATGAAAGCCTAGAGGAGTTAAGTAAATTTCCCAAAGTTGCACAGACAATAAGTGATGGATATCAAGCTAGAATCAGCTTCTGAATCAGTTTGCTCCCAAAGCAACTACTCAGACACTACCTGTTTGTTCATTTAGCAATGTTCATAGACAGCATTTCTATGTGGAAGCTATGTATTAGGAAATAATCAAATTGTGAATGATGATGGATTTTTGCAATCAAATTCTCTTGCAGAATATTCTTGATGTTTATATCACTGCTCATTGTCCTTTTTGCTATAGAGTTACTCTGACAGGTGTTAATGGGATTCGTGCTGCTTGGTCATAACTGCATGAGTGACTAGGACTTCTGCCACTGCATCACTGGCTCTGATGCCCTCTACTGTGGTTCCTTTTATATTCCTGTTTTTGTATTGAGCTTTTTCCTTTATTGCACTTTGTTAAACCTCAGGAACTATGATAACAGCTCAACCAAAAGATTTATGGTGATCTGCTTAATCACTACCTAACAGAAACAAGGTTAGAGAGGCCCAGGAGAATAAGGCCCAACCAAAGTGGCGATTCTATCTAGGAGTTATCATATTCCTACTTCTAGTCTAGAATGCAGTAAAACATTGGTCTAGGGATTAGGAGAAACAGTTCTAATAACAAGTCTGTCCATAAATTCTTATGGGACTACAGGCAAATTATTTAATTACCCTGGGCACCAGGTTCCTCTTTTGTAAAACAGAGAAAATAATGATGCACTAACAATAGAGGGGTACTATGAAGATTAAATACCCTAAAATATTTTGAAAAATATAGGGTGCCACACAAAAACCAGAAATGTTTCCATGAAGCAGTTGATACAAGTATAGTGATATAGGCTTGCAGAAAATGGAATTAGTGTTTTGAACTTATATATTTGTGCTTACTTTCTATGCAAGAAGATTATGATGACTACAGAAAACTAGATTGAGGACAGATCTAAGGAAATTTGGCCTGTTCTCTCTGGTCTCTAAATGACATTTAATTTATAGGTTTGGTTTTTAGCCCAGTGGACTGCAGAGTTCATTGTGAAGGCTCTGCTAGCAGGATAAAATAGAAGGATACTTGTCATACTTTCAAATGAGAATTGTGAGGCTTAAGCTAATTAATTGCAAAGGGCAAGAAAGAAATTTCAAAGAGCAACACTTGCAAATGTTCTATTGGTTACCTCTGGTTAGGATAAGCTATTTGTGGTATGCAGAATTTTAAGATGCCTCCCACTACACCCACCCCAATATTTCCTACTCTAATTGCTGGAGTTGAGGATATAATGAGCTATCATGGCCATGATTATGTACGTGCTTAATGTTACCAATCAGTTCACTTTGAGTTAATCAAAAGGGCCATTGCCCAGGTGGATCTAATTTAATCACCTTTGGAAACAGAATTTTCTCCAGTTGGTAGAAGAGGAAGTCAGAGAGACTCCAAGCATGATCTAATATGACCTTACTATCTTAGAAGATGGAGGATGTGATTTGACAAGAATTTTTGGTGGCTTCTAGGACTACCAGGAAGCCCTGAATCACATACCATAAGAAAACTTGTTTCAGTTAGCTACAGCCAGGAACTGAATTCTGTCAACAACCTGAATGTGTTCAGAAGTGAATTCATCCCCACAGTTCCCTGACCGTCAATTTGATGTCAGCCTTGTGAGACTGTAAGTGGAGAGTCCTACCTAGACTAATCTTCAGAACAATGGCCAGTCAGTGGAAGGATGCTATAATTTGTTACACAATACTAGAAACTTAATGCACTATTATCTTTAAATATGTTTCCAAATTCTAATTTTTTCTGCTTTGACTCCTGATTCTCTCACTGAAAACTCCTTTATCTTCCTAACATCTATGGTTAGGAGTTCTTTTTCATCTGTCATAAATGCATTTGACTTGAATATGGATATAGCCATGTATTCTTTCATTCAACAATAGTCATTAAGTGTCCACTATGTGCATGGAATTATCTAGATTTTAGTGATACAGTAATATATAAAACCTTTATTCTTTTTATTCTTATGAAGATTATTTTCTGGTAGAAAAAACAGGTAGTAATCAAATATGTAAAAACAATAGCATCAGATTTTGTAAAGTATAAGGAAGTGTAGTTGGGAAGGTAGCCAGTGGCTGGATATTGTTAGATATGGTGAGGCCTTTGGGTTTTATTGGGAAGTTATTGGAGAATTTTGAGGAGGTGAAAGTCCATATCAGGTTTTTATTGTAAAAGGATAGTTCTGTGGATAGTTGGCCAATTTGGGAGATGTGGAGTGGGAAGGGAAGATGGGGGAGACAAGAGGAAATGAGGGGACTAGGTGAGAGGCAGAAGTGCAGAGAATTTGTGATGGTGGCTAGCCTAGGTGGTAATGGATATGATAGGAAATAGTTAAATTTGGAATATATATGAAGGCACAAGTAAATTAAACAGAAAATATATCTTCAATTCTTTTTTTTAAAGATGAATTTATTTATGCATACAAGAACTGGGGTACAGGCCAGAGGTTTGGGGGGGTGAGATGATTCACCAGAGACAGAGTGGGGAACAGAACAGGTAGACTGATTGAAATACACTGCTGAGGGGAGCCAGTGGGTAAGACAGGAGAGGTCTGCTTGCCATATGGGTCAGCTCTCTGACTGGGGATCAAACTCATGCTGCAGTGGCTGCAGATGCCCCATAGTGCAGTGCTTAACCCCTTGTGCCACCAGGGAGGCCCCTCTTCAATTCTTGAATACCAGTGGTTGAGAGATAATCCTTGAATGATTCTCTTTAACTTCTCCACTTCCCACTGATTAAGTTCTCACACCTGCATTCTCTCTGGCATTCAGTAGGTTCCGATTTTGATTTTGAATTAGCATTTCAAGTATCTGATTTCATTTCCTCTATAAAAAAGCATATGAAGTAGATATTGTTAACTTAACTCAAAATTATATATTATGGATCTTTGTAACTGTTTGAGAGCAGATAAAATTGTGAACAGACAAAAAAGTGATTTGACATTGAATATTATTTATATATATATGTAAATATGAGTTTTATTTCTACTTAGAGACCATACTGCATATTTTACTCCAAGGCTTTGACAACTGACAGTTTGCCTCCAGAGTCAGGAAGAACATTCTGAAAGATTATTCTAAATGATGCTGGAGGCTCTGCAGGATCACCAGTTGAAAGCAGAATGTGCTTGTAGGTTTACAGTTCTGATTTTGATTTTGAATGCTTTGTAACAAATGCAGGCAATGCTGTACCTTGATATATAAAATGATTTATTATCAAATCTACATACTTCTTTTATAGCCCAGTTTTTTAATAACAAAAACTAAATGTGAGCATATAATATTAACACTGTGGCTTGATTATAAGATACAAAGAGGCTAATATATGTCCTTTGAACAACTATTTTGAATCCTACTGTGCCCCAACCATTATACCAGAATGGCTATAAAGATGAATCAAATGAGCCTCTTGAAGCTTTGAGTCTTGTAGAATAAGCCATCATTAACCAAGTTTCCATGCAAGTAAGTGTAGAGTTGCTAACTGATAAATACCATGAAGGAAAAAGAAAATATAAATGCTACTTTCATATAGAGTATGAATAAGAACCTGTATGTGTATATATATATATAATTTATATATATGTATATAAATATATACACAATTTGTTTTTGTCCTGAGAAAACTTGAAGAAATACTTTTTAAAAATCTGAATATTCAAATGTCTCTGTGTCAGGGCTATTGATTTGGAAGCTTCATTTCAAACCAAATAAAAATTGCTATTTCTTCATTAACAAAGTACAGCCTCAGCATGTGATCTTTTTAAATATCCTATATATTACAATCTCACTGACCTAGATGGCATACAACTTGTGTTTATATAACTTGCATTTTTATATCTTCACTCATTCACATATTTATTTCTTCCAGAAAGACTTTCTTCAAAATTAGTAGCCTTTGTGTAAAAATTAAATGATGACAATAAAACTGGAAGTTGTCATTTTGTTACATTCCTCTTTTGAGCTGGGTGTTTTACATATATATAATTTAATTATTTTAGCAATCTTAATATATACATATTAGCTTTATTAATATGAAGAAATAAAGCTTAAAGAAGTTAGCAAATTACTCAAGGTTAGGCAGCTAGGAAACTAAGTAAAATCCAGACTAAGTTGATCTGGTTCTAAAATCTGTGTCTTTTCACTATACTGTTTTAGCAAGGACAAAGAGAGGCAGACAATAGTTATATTACAAGGTGATATATGATGAATATCATGTTCCACCATTAAGTTTATGAATGGGGGTTTGTAGTTTTTGCTGAAATGACTACATTTGGTAGCCTTATCTCTATTTATCAGTTCCCTGAATCTACCACTTTCTTTTTAAGGTCTCTCAATATATTATTTCCCTCTATCTTATGCAAAAAGCTGAGTGATTAAAATTGAGTTGAAAAAAATGATTAAAATGGAGTAGAAAAAATATTGCTATCTTTTACAAGACCAGTGCTCTAACCCCTGAGCTATAGGGCCTCACAATATTGCTATCTTTTAAAATATTCTATGCTAAAAAGTTTTATCATGAGACAAATTTGTATTCTTATGTATACAAATTTGTATCAAATTTGTAGTCTAAAGTACTTTTTTACTTTTCACTCCAGTTTTCTTAAGAGATACTCTATTTTTGATTTAAAACTCCTCTAGTATATCAAATTGGTAAGAAATATAATTTCTTGTTTTTAGCAGTAATGACATATTTGTTGACTCAATTCTCAATATTACTATTAGTTTAGGAGACCCCTTTAGACAAATCTGGAAGCATTCCTTCAGCCAGTGCCAGCTGGTTAGGCAAATGGTGAGGTGGGCTCAAGCAAAGCTGCATTTTCCCAGTCTTGCATCGAATTTGAATCACTTTTTTGTATATATCCTACAAACATGCACTCATAAGTTTTGTGTATTTGTAGGCATATTAATTCAACCACTATGACTAAGGTGGAGAAAATTCTTAATACACTTCAATTTTCAAAACTATTAAAAAGCTTTTAAACTCAATAAAGCAAAACTGGCAAAGTTAAACACATCTTAATAATGTCCCCTACTTCCTTATAATTGTAACTAAATGTCTTACCCTGACCCCAAAATCTGTATTCTGAATAATGCATTTGTGTTGTAGGCAGAAAATGAGCTTTGACTATTTCAGTGAGAGGGCTTCAAATTGATTCTGAATTTGTTACCACATTTGATATTGGTCAAATCATATGTATGCTAAGAGCATGAGTTCCCTCAAAGGAAAAAAGTAGATACCACATAATCTGCCCTAATTACATCTCAAGAGTTTTGAAAAAAAGGTGTCCTAGTCACCCAGATAAAAGAGTAGGTCAAGGCTGCAATTACACAGAATCATTGACAGTGACTAATGGCTTGACTGTTTGAATAAGGACTTGGAAGGGGAAAATTGGAATATTGAGGACAAAAGTGAAAAAAGAGTATGTGTTAACAAAACTGTTTCGTATGTTAATGCCAACTATAGAATATCTCCATGGAAGAGGCACTAAGTAAAAGAACAACTTGACTAGTTGACATAAGCCATTCTTTGTCATTGGTCACCCCTGTGCAAACCCAGTGGACTCGGAGTAATTATAACAGCACAGTCCAAGGTTTTTTGCTTTTTTTCATGAGCCCATAGGTTTGATTTCCTACACACTAAGGCTCATAGGGACACTCCACTGTTCTTTGTCCACCCCGTCAAAATGAGGACCAAATACACTATTCTTCAAGAGTAACTAGTCACTTGGCCATTTGATTATTTGGACTCCATTTTGTGCTGGAATAGACAGTGATTTATGATGACTAGGATTAAGTATTTTGGTAATTGGTTTATTAAGAAGGTAACCAAGTTTGATTGTCAGATGGAAGTAGGAGCACTATTTATAACAGGGACTAGCACTGAGTGTCTCTTGATATTTCCCTGGCAAACTACTGCCCATATGATTTTTGTCTAGTCAGTAATTTTTCTTCTTATTCTTTTTTAAAAGATCTACTTATTTATGCACACAAGAACTGGGGTACATGCCAGAGGTACAGAGGGTGAGAAAATTCACCAGAGAGAGTGGGGAATAAAACAGGCATATTGACTGAAATATACTCCTGAGGGGAGCAGCTGACAAGACAGGAGAGGTCTGCTGCACCATGTGGGTCAGCTCCCTGGCCAGGGATTGAACTCATGCTACAGTGGCTGTGGACAGTCTCACAGTGCTACAATTCAACCCCCTGTGCCATCAGGGAGGTCCAGTAATTTTTCTTCTATAACTCTGTTTTGTCTTCTGTAAGCTGTAGAGAATCATTCTTACACAAGATAGATATGTTTTGAGGAACATAATGAACATAAAATATTTATAAAACAGTAATGTATTATAGAGATGTTAATTTATTTTATTTTATTGCCTCGGAGTTATTCCTGTTTGTATATTTATTTTGATATTAGTAACAAGTGAGAGTAGTACTCATTTAAATGACCAGAGGATCACTATATATTTTTTATGTATCTTTAAAATAAAGATTAGAACTGAACCTGTCCCCTAAGTCAGGCAATACTGATCAGTATTTTGTCATCCTTCATAAGGCTAACAGAAATATCTGTCTTGTTTCAGTTCTACAGCAATTCTATCAAGTCTATGATTACCGTTGGGACTTAAAGAAGGAACATTCAATGGCGCTAAAATAAATCATTCCCAAGGCATTTCTCTAGGAAATAGTAAGTGAATACTCTCTAAAGAATCCCACTTTTATTCCATCTCCTCAATGAATTCTACTTGCTCCAAATCTAGTAAAGTTGGGACAATTTGGATTTTATTATTTAAAGGAGTCTTTAAATTTTCCCTAGGCAGTGGCACAAGTACATGCAGTCATTAAAATCCTGTCTGTTCTAATATGGAAAGCATCTGTTCACCACTGTTGAAGGAATGATTCTCAAATGAAATTTGTGATAATTATCTGTAACATCAAACCTCTTTTATAGCTAAAATTAGTCTGGTTTTGATCAAAACTAATTTGAAAAAATAGCATGCATTTCTTTACTAGTACTTGACTAAATAGTTTTCCTTCTGTGCTGAATAATAAAAGAAGACAGAACATATCTAATGAAAGGCTTAATTGAAACTAAAGTTGATGAGGATCTATTTTTGCAGTAATTATTCATTACATGCATTGGGAATTTATATCCATAGAGAACCACTAACAAACATAGAAGAAGCATGGCTCTTGTATGTGTTGAGTAAATTTACATGGTTCAAATTTCTGTGTTCTGGGACTTACTACTCTGGAAAATTGCATATAGAAAATGCTGAGTCAGAGTTCTCTGACATAAGAAGTTGTTTTGTTGGTAGAATTTTATTTTAGGAATCTTAAAGTGGGAAATACAGATAATTCTCCCTATTTCAGAATGGCAAGTTCTCAAGTTCAAGATGATAAGAGACATTCTTGTGGGTCTCTATTATTCTAAAAGGAAAGGAGATACTTCTCTGACAGCAGACTACCATATTTCCTGATGCTGGTGAACTACTTATTCCACATGCCATTGTAACATTCTGTGGCATATGGCATATGGTTCTCTCTCTTTATAGTCATTAGGAAATTAAACACAAATAACATTATTGCTAGTGTTGTGTAAATGACTGGGTCAGAGGAAAAATATATGACTTTTATAATGTTAAAAAAATCATACCCAGAAAGTGATCTTTATTAAAAACATATTGGAAATCTCCTTTAAAAATGTTAATAAAATTTCAACTTTTACATGACTTTTTAACATGTAGTAGACTATACATAAAGTGTATGTTTTCCTGATTTTCTAGACATGTGTATAATCAGGAAACAACATTTTATCACCCCCCCTTTGACTCTTTATAATTTCTCCCTCTTATCTCTCCATTCTCAGATAATAATTTTTTTGCCATTTGTCACTACAGATTAGTTAGCATTGACATACATTTTTATAAGCAGAATAATCTTTTTATGATTTTTTTATACAGAATAATTATTTTGATATATATCCATATTATTGAATGTCTATAATTTATTCTTTTTATTAATAATATTCCATTGCATACATTCATCAGAATTTTCCACAGAATTGTTGATGGGCATTTGGATTATTTAATTAATTCTCACCTCATTTTTTCCTATATTTTATTTAGAAAAGAGAGAAAGTTTTAAAAGGACTTTCATGATAAACTGAAGTCTAACCAACAAAAGTGAGTAGTCAAGGCGAGTTGGAGGAGTCATGGGAGAAATTGCATGTGACTTCATTAAATTTGTTATTATATAGACAAACAGGATGTCCAAAAAAGCAGATTCAAAAAGCCTTAGTAACATAAATGTATTTATCTACAACTGAGATATGAATTAAAGTGAACCAAACAGCTTAAAGATATAGAGAACCAAATATATAATGGCTCAACACAACAGAGGAATGGCTTTCATTGTATCCTGGTATTTCTAGTTGTTGAGACCCTTTGTAAATCAGCAAGGTCAAAGTTAGATTTTTATTGATATTAACAATTTGTCATGTGTCTTACTCACTTATTTAAGGCCACATAGTAGAGTTTTCTTAGAGCCCATAAAGTGTGCAACTGCAACAGGGTAAATACAGAAACTGACATGAGAATCTGTCTTCTATTAAGCCAGACTTTTAAGAGATTTTAAAAAATGTTTCTCTATGCACTATTTTTGAAAAATTATTTTTCCTAAAATATATTTATATTAATACGTAGTCTATATTTTTTTAAAAAACTAAGTACATATTTAAAATTTTAAAAAAGTAAGTACAAGTTTAAAATGAAAAAATATGGTATGAGTATAGGTAGATATAGGATATAATAACCATAAGCAAGTGATTTTTGAATTTTCAATATTTTTTAATAGTGCAATGGGAATATGACATCACAGTATGTGGAATATTGCAATGCAGCTTTACTTGGTACTCAGATCACAATCTTTGGTGGACTTTCCTGGTCAGTGGGTTCTTTTAACTGTGCAGTCATTCAGCAAACATGTCTCCTTCCATCCTAGAGCTTTTATGTGATCTTTTTATGTAGGTCATCCTTGCTACTTTTTGCCAAGAAAATAAGAAAGCGAAACTAGGGAAACTAGGTCCATTTCTTAAAACTCTTGTCAGGAAAATAATAAATAATATTTACACTCATGTTCTATTGTTGAGAACTCACCATATAACCCATCCAACTACAAAAGACGGATGTAATCTGTAGTGGGGTAGCCTTGCTATAGAGATATCATATAGAAGAGAAGATCTGATTTTGGTGAATGATTAGCAGGAAACTGGTTTAAATAACACAATATTATTTAATTGAGTAGAAAATCCAACCTACAACATTCACGGAATAGTTTTAATGGCAAAGAGCATGACTAATTCATTTTTCAGTTTCTTAGACCTAAATGTCATGCTTGGGTAAAGTAGTACTAATGGTGTTTGCAGAGCAAGTGGCTAATATAAGGAATGAATGAATGTGTTAAGAAATACTCTTAGTGCTCAGCTACCAGCACCTGAGGAGAGCATACACACCTCAGTCTACAGCATACAGGACCTTACCCTTCACCGCCGGCCCCTAGCCACTGTCAGGAAGTATAGCCACGCCCATGCTCAGTAACCCGTGCCTTGACAGAAGACGCATGGACCGTTCTAGGTCACACAGGACTTTGCTTTGCAACACTGGTCCCCAGCCACCCTTGGGAAGTGCAACCATTCCAGCACTCAGGAGCAGAAGCATGCCCAATCTGGGCCCCACAGGTTCTTATCCTTTGCTGCATTTAGGTCACTGTGGACCCAAAATTAAAATAACAGATTTGACAAATAGAATATCAAGCATGGTAACTGGTCAAAATAATCATGCTGCTAGGAGGCACATTGTTAGACTTGGGAACATTTATCATCACTGAAGAGTGAAGATATAAAATTGAATAGGATACATTTTGTTAATATTTGGAAGGGATAAATGAGAGGAGATTAATTTATCCTTTATGTAGATATCTAGGGAAGGTTGACTTCTTAATCTCAACACTGAAGATATTTTGGTTGGAAAAATGATGTAGGGGGTTTTCCTTTGTCTTTCATGCAGGATGGTTAGTAGCATACCAGGGCTTTATTTACCACATGTGATTAGTACTTCTGTCCCCCAAAATGTATCCAGACGCTCCCAAATGTCTTCTAGTAGATAAATCCCTTAGCCCTACAATCTCTAGGTGAGACTCAGTGAGGTAAAGCAATGAACAAATATTAACAAGTAGCCTAAAGTATCAGTCCATCTTCAATGTATCAAAGATCTATTTCTCAATTAGAACTCTCCACAAGGACACTGTCCAGATAGTAATTGAGCATCTCATTACTGTCACAGAAGCTTTTTGATTGTGTTTCAAATATACTATTGAGGGAATTTGCATTTTTGATGTAATATGGGATTAGTTTACTTATAAATTCTCATGCGACTCTAGATTCTGTAATTTGATGACTCAGTACAGATTATTATCCACTTCGTGAAGGTTACCCACTGGTTAACATACCTTTAATCACCATCACTTATAGATGCTGAATACCTTTAAGTATATTAAGAAAATTAACCATAGGCATTACATGTTATTCTGTAGAAGAAATATTGGTCTAATGTATAAATATGGACTGGAAGGCCCTTAAGTCACAAGACCTTATATTTTGTCCTGCTTCAGTGGTCATGGGCATCCCTCAACCCAGTATCTGATTCCTCACAGTTAGATAGGATAAACAATCTCAGTACTTGTGCCAATCTTTTGAGAGCAGAGGAGATAACAAGTGTGAAAATACTTGGAGATCGTATATAAATCATTAAGATAAAGTAATGGAATTATTTATGTTGTTTTGCTCAAGACTTTATTTGAATTTCTTCTTAATAATAATAAATACCAGAGTGCATAAAACACTATACTCAAATGACTTTTTAAAAAAGTATATAGCTTTTTTTCATTTTATTTTTACAACATTGTTCATTTTTGTGCAATGTTTGATTTCTCCTCTCAGGTGTTGTCCCCATAAAATTATCACCAATACCACACCTGTGAACCATCGCTATAGACTCTTTTGCTCTTCCGTCCCATTTTGATCCTTCTTCCTCCCCCCTCACTTGATGAATGTCTCCACTTTATAGTTTGCCTGCTAGTTTTATCTTTTTTTTCTGGTCCTTTGTATGGTTTCCCTATGTCCCACATACTAGTGAAGTCATCCAATATTTTAAAAATTTAGCTTTTATGCACATTTCAGAATAATTATATATGCACTACCATATGCTTTAGTGAACCTATTATTCATGAGTCGAATAAGATGTGATTCCAGTCAAGACATTCTAAGAGTCTCTGGGCCTATTACAGCTTGCAGATTTGCATGTATCGTGAACTCTGTTACCACATGGTCTAAGGAAATTCGTGGCAGTGTCAGCCACAGGGAGCCCAGATGGCACATATGAGTTTACACTGACAATCTATAATAATTGCATTGGCCATTGAGCTCGTCAGCATGTTCCAGGCTTTGATCCAATGATGAGAAAGAACATACTTTTTCTGTCTTGCTACTATTATTTTCAGCTTTTATAAATCCCTGCCACTGTGTGTGAAAAAAAATTTTAGGTTTAATTCTGTGTCATTTTCTGTTATGTTTCAGAGCTGTGTAGAATTTTATTGGGGTAAGGAAGGAAACTGTAGACAGATGGGCTCTCAGACTTGGTATATAAGAAAACATACAGAGGACTGACTGGTGGTATCATATAGACCAAGCCATGTTCTTGAGTAAATAATTTAGAATTTCTATATGAAAGAACACTTTGAGATCAGTTTTCCATTTGTGACCCGCCAATTTGTGGATGAATGTTTAGTGTGATTTAAAAAAGACATTTTACTTTTCATTTTGTATAAAATGAAATTGTACCCCTCTCCATTCTTTAGTTTCCTCTAAACTCTCTCTACTGATGGATAATTATAGAACTTCTTTGTATTATCTGTTTTGTAAGAGGGAAATCATCAATTTATCAAGGAGTAAATATCAATTTGAATTCTTTTGTAAGTAATAGAAATATAAGATTATGAGTTTAGCATTCTCTAAAAGAATGTACATGGTTGATATCTTTCTTTGTTATATTTTAATTAATGTCTCTTGACTGAACAAGTCATAAAGAAATCAAATCTTTTAAAAGATTGATTATATTTTGATGTTTGAAATTTTCACATTCATTTCATCTTTGTTCTATTAATTTCTTCCATTGTTATTTAAAACCACGAGTCCTCATTAATTTTTTAAAAGAAAAATGTATCACAATTTCAAAAACTGAACATAATTATTTTTAAAATGTTACATTTTAGTCTGTGTTTTGTGAACATAGTTATGTGGTTGTAATTTTTATTAATTTTCTTTAAAATTCCTATATTATTTTTAATGCTTCTGCAGTTATTGTCAATAAGTTCACTTTGATTTACTTAACCATTTCCGATCATTCTAGCCTTTTTCTTTTTAAATTATTTTTGATAATGCTGAATAAATATCTTCTCCTGGATAGCACTTAGTCTTCTGCTAAATTAATTAATTATAAATATTTTAAGACTTTAAAAAATATCATTTGCCATCAGGAACAGGCAAGGACACATTTTGGTAGTTTCACAATTGTATATAAATGTATCTGTTCACTGCATCATCAAAATTTGTTATCAATACTTTCATTTTAATAGATATAAAATTATATTTTAATGTTTTAATTTTAATTTCTTTGATGATATCAATCTGAGACTGAATATTTTTCAAAATGTTTGAAACTTTTTGTGTTTCCTTTAGTGTGAATGATTCCTGGGTTCTTGCTGCTCTTTGGGGTATTTACATAGCTCTATATTTTGTTTGGTGTGTTGGTTATATGTGTTGGCACTTTGGTATTTTGTTGGTACTTTGTTTTACATGAATAGTTAAGTATTTTCCTACCTGGTATTTCTTTAGTATATTTTTCTTAATTATAAAAGAGTTCAAATGTGTTGGTAGTCAGTTATGTCAACCTTGGTTTCATGATTTTGTTATTGCAAAAGGGGTTTCCATTTTAGAAAAGAATTTTGTAGTTGATCTTACATTTTCTAAATATTTCCTTATTTATCTAGATACAAAATTATTAGGATGATTTTCACCATCAAATTGGCAAGTTTAAAATATAATCAAATGTTAAGAGTATTTTTGGGCTGTTTGGAGGTAGAAGATTAGAGATACTATTTGATAAAGTGTCTTTTTGTTCTTGGTTAGACGTGGTATAAACTGATTTATTTATCTGAGCAAAAGGTAAACTGCTGGAAGGATATCAGGACCTCTGTAATGTGAGGGCCATGATTAGAAACTGGGTAGTAACAAAGGGGCTTTGGAGGTTTGAACAGTGGCCCCACAGCTGCTGCTGCCACAGTATGGAAGGCCTTTCCATTATCCAGGACTGTACACATGAGGAATTCTCTAACGTGGGATCAGTCTGCCAGTAAGAAGGGGACTTTGGATTTTGGATAGCATCAAGTGCTAAGCTTTCTCTAATTCAGACCTGCCTCTTTAGATTCATTTACTGTACATACAGGAATAACTAGGTTCTCATCAACTGAAATACACTAAGAAAACTCCAAGGAAGCTAGGTTTTCTTTCCACTCCTACAGTTCCCATATATTTTGAACAGAGATGAAAAAAGCTTAAGAATGATGACCAGGGCCTTCCTGGTGACTCAAGGGGTAAAGTTGCAACACTAAGAAGCTATCCGCAGCCACTGCAGCACAAGTTCGATCCCCAGCCAGGTTGCTGACCCACATGGCACAGCAGACCTCTCTTGTCTTATCTGCTCCCCTCAGCAGTGTATTTCAGTCAATCTACCTGTTCTGCTCCTCACTCTGTCTCACCCTCTGCGCCTTTGGCCTGTACCTCAGGTCTTCTATGCATAAATAAAATAAATCTTTTTTTTTTTTAAAAAAGAATGCTGAGCAGTTGTTTATTCCAAGTCTTTTTATTTATTGACTCATTACTACAGATAACTATTAGATTAATTAATATCAGAGAGAATGGAAGGTAATTAGTTTATAGGTCATTTTATTTTGGGCATATTAGTATTTGGAAGAATTATTGCTTTTCACTCTTGGGTATTTCTATTCAGTGGTCTAAACTTGATTATATCTACTTGTCCTATTGCTGCTGTAACAAATGTCCACTATTTGGTGGTTTAAAAGTACAACTTTGTTATTTTTCATTCTGTAGGTTATAAACTCAAAATTTGTCTCACTGGACTAAAATTAAGATAGCAGAGCTAGATCCTTTTAAAGGCTCTAAGGGAAAATCACTTTCATTGCTTTTTCCAAAATCTAGAGGCTGCCAATATCTGTTGGCTTGTGACCACTTTCATTTTCAAACCGTTGTGGCAGATTGAGTATTTCTCACATTGCATCAGTGATCTTTTTTTCCTTCTTCTTCCACTTTTAAGGACCCTACTGATTGCATTGGGTCCACCTGTATAATCCAGGTTAATCTCTTAATTTTAAAATTATCCAATTAATAAACTTTATTCCATCTCCTAACTTGACTCCCCCTTGCCATGTAAAATAACATAGTTACATGTTGTAGAGATTAGACTATGGACCTCTCTTGGGGAGGGGTATCATTCTACCTACCATATTTACAGAATTCCTTTAAGGACACTGAACTGGCATTGTTGAATGTGTTGTTACGAAGTTTCATGTTAGACTCCTCATTTGGTTGCTCATGGGGAAAACTATGGGTTGATTTGAAAAGATTTTTTCCTTTTTTGAGCCCCTACATAGTTAACATTTATGTTGTTTTCAAGGCAATGAATATTTCAAATCTTTAAAATTTATTGTCTGTTTACCTTAAATTATATGACTTTTATAGTCATCTACCTGTTGAACATCTTACTTTCAAGTTATAACTCAAAATTTCAGGCAAATAAATATATAATTATTAGAATTCTTAGAGTTGCTTAACTTGAATATCCATTACATTATTGAAATTATTACCTATAAGAAAATATAAAGATATCAACAATTTTCAGTCTTGTACTCTGTCAATAGCACATTTTCCAGTTATTATGGCATTTCCATAGCTATCTTTTCTTGGTTTGTATTTCACACTTTCTTTATCAACCAACCTGCTTACCTTAGCCAAGGACTTTTAAAAGAATATATAAAATCGAGGGCGCAAAGAGAACAGGGAACTTATTTTTGAATAAAACTTTTGAATTTGCCTTAGAATCTTGAAACCTGCTTTAAATTTTGAGATAATGACAAAACTTCATGAAAATTAATTTGCAGCATTGTTACTTCTGTAGTGTATTTCTTTACAGGCCCTAAATTTTACTTTTATGCAACTTGAATTCATCAACTATGAACGAGAATTATAAATTATTTAGTCAAATGTCCATTAATTATCCACAATTTTCATAAAATTCTAGATATTGTGCTCAGATAAATTGAACTCCCTCACATTAGAGATATATTTCAACACTTTAAGGGATCAGACCTTCATTATTTCTGTTAAACAACTGATCTTCTCCTAGCTGCTTCCTGCAAAGATAGATTTAACAAATGATTACACCCAAATCCTCTGGTTCACTTCAGTTTATTAATCATGGTTAAGAAAATTTACCAAATATTTCTACACTCAGTAAAACAAACTTCTTTCCCTCAAGATGATTCCATTTTTTAAATCCATGTAGGTTATGTTATTATTACTTTTAAAGCAGTAGACCTTTATTTTATTTCTTGCAGATTAATTTTTTCTCCTCTGAAAAGGTTATAATGGCATTTGTGAAAGATGAGAAATCCTAAATTTAGCTTATTCCATAAAACTCAGGAAGTGGTTCACCCTCACTAATCCCTTAGTTGTAGTGTACCAGGTATACAAATGGAAGTAATCATTTTACATTTATAAAAACAGACATGACAAAGTGTTATGAGCTGTGGATTTGTCGCAATGGCTTTTATTGTTATCTTAAGATACATTTTTTTTTTTAGATTTTCAACATAAAAGAATGTTGGAGCTTATCGTATGATTTTTTTGGCATCTATTAATATGAACATATGATTTTTATCTTTCTTTTTATTGATGCAGTGAGTTATATTGATTACTTTTGGGATGTTGAACCGTGCTTGTGTTCCTGGTATAAATTGCACATGTTGTGGTGTATAAACCTTTAATGCATTGTTGGATTCAGTCTGCTGAAATTTTATTAAGGGTGTTTCCCATTTGTATTCTTTAGGGAGATTGGTGTATTGTTTTCTTTTTTCTGTTTTTCATTGTCTATGCTTATTTTTGGTATCATGGTAATATTGGCTTCATAAAATGTATTTGGAGGTATTCATTCTCAATTTTTTTGAAATGGTTTAAAGAGGATAAGTATTATTTTATCTTTGAAAGTTTGGTTAACTCACTTGTGAAGTCATCTGGTCTAGGATTTTGGATTTTTGGGAGAGTTTTGATCACTGTTCCAATTTCCTTACCTGTGATTGATTAGCTCGGGTTTTCTATTTCTTCCCTTTTCAACCTTGGATGATTCTATATTCATAAAAATGTATCCATAAGTTTGTTGAAAGAGTGTGCATGTATATGTTCATGGTAATATATTATTATCCTTTGGATTTCTGCAGTGTATTTTGTATCATCTCCTCTTTCATTTTTTTATACTATTTAGAGTTTTCTCACTTTTTTAAAAAATTTTTTTTATATAAAATTTTTTTTAATTTGTTTTCTCACTTTTTTCTTAGTGAACCTAGCTAGAGTTTTGTCTACTTTGTTTATTTTTCAAAGAACCAAGTTTTGGTTTCATTGCTCTTTTGGAGTGTCTTTTTAATTTCTATTTCATTTCTGTTCTAACTTTTATTATTCCTTTCCTTTACTGTCTTTCGTTGTCGTTCTTTTTCTAGTTCCTCAAGATGAGAGAATAAGTTGTTTATTGGGCTGGCTCTTTTTTCTTGATATGGCCTGTATTACTATATGTTTCTCACTTAGGTCTGCTGTTGTGTCTTATAAATTCTGAAAGGTTGTGCTGTCAATGTAATTTGCCTCAAGATTTTTTTTTATTTCCTCTTTGATTTCCTCATGGATCCAATTGTCTTTCAATAGTGTATGTTCTGGTTCTGCCCATAGCTTTCTTTTTGTGGTTGATTTCTAGTTCAATACCTTTCTCTTTAGAGAGGACACTTGGTATGATTCAATCTTTTATAAATTTGTCTTGTGTCACAATTTGTTGTAAATTTTTTAGGGTATAGTCTCCTCCAAGCCTCTGCTAGATCTGCATGGTCTGAATCTCTTTTTAAAGCAATTGTGTTCCTATTTATTTTCTAACTAGTGACTTCTCCATTGGTGTGAGTGGAGTGTTAAAGTTTTCAGCGACATTTTCTCTGATGTTTGTTTTCAGAGTTTATATTAATTACCTAATTTATTTTCTTGTTTTTTGTCAAGTAAATATTGATATATTAGGTTTTCCTGATGTATTGTTCCCTTAATCGTATATTGTGTCCCACCCTGTCTCTTGTTACCTTTTTTAACTGGAAGCCTATCTTAACTGATAAAAATACAGCTGTCTCTGCCTTCCTTTAGGTCTCATTTGCTTGTAGAATTGTTTCCTAAACTTTTACTTTCAATCTTTGTTTATTCTTGGAACTTAAGTTTGTTTCCTAGAGATAGCAGAAAATTGGATTCTTCTATTTGGTAATCTTAGTTGATACTCTGTCTTTTAATTGGTGAGTTCAGTTCATTTATATCTAGAGTGACTAATAGATGTATGAAAGTCTATTACTAGCATTTTGCCCATAATTTTGTGTTTCTATTTCATTGTTATTTATTTGTTTTTGCCCCTTTTTTTTGTTTAGATACTAACTCTCCTTTTAATATATCTTGGGGTATTTGTGGTTACAAAATTCCTTGTTTCTGTTTACCTGAAAAGGCCTTTATTTCTCCCTTAAATTTGAAGGAAAGCTTTGCAGAATACAACATTTTTGATTGGCAGTTTTTATCTTGTAGTATTTTGAGTTTTTCACTCCATTCACTTTTTTGCTCATATTGTTTCTTCAGAGAGTCTGACATTATCCTAGTTGGTGTTGCTTCTTCCTCATCAACTCATCAAATTCATTTTTCTTTCTTTCTCTTGGACTCTTGGAATTTTTACTACACTATATCTTGCTGCATGTTTCATTTTGTTTAGGTATTTTGGATTTCTTATAGTCTCCTGTATTTGTATGTTTAGGATTTATTTTTTTTCAATTTTGGGAAGTTTTCTTCTATTATCTCTTTAAATAGTTTTTCCAGTTTCCTTCTTTCTTTCTTTTGCTTATGGGATTTCTATAATTCTTATATTTCCTTCCTTCATAGAGTCATATAATGATTGAAATGTTTCTTCACTTTTTTAAAAAAATATTTCCCTCTCCTTTTCTATTTGGTTTATTTTTCCATTACATCTTTTCTCATTGCCTCTTCAATTTGACCTATCCAACTATTTCCACTGCTTTCTGCTCACTTTTTCATCTCTACCAAACTTTCTACATTTTGAAATCCTATTATTTTCTTATTTAGAGTTCCAATTCAATCTTCTACTTATTGACTATATTTCTCATAATGTTCATTTTTCCATTTCTTTGATTTTTTTTTTTGTCACGGCAAATTTGCATTCTGTATCTGAGAGAGAAAAGCTCTTTCATGTCATTGTGGTTTGGTTTGGGAAATTTTTCTCTTTCTCTGTGGTATATTGTTCCTCTGGGGACTTATGCTGTCCTTTTTCTTTTTCTTTCTCACCACTGTTTGCTTTCTGGTCTGTGCTGCTCCAGCTGGGGCTTCTCGTGTGTGTGTATTTTCTTCTCACACTGTTTTTGGAATTTGTCAGTGTGGTCCTCAGTGACTGGGGCTTTGTAGAGTCTAGGATGGTGCAGAGTCATTTACTAGAGCAGGATGATGGGGCTTGTGCCTGCTGAAGGGAGTCAGTAGCACAGGTACTGCCCCCTGAAGGCTGCCCTACGCTCCAGCTTACTCACTAGGGGTGGGCAGGTACTATTTTTCTCAATTCTGTGAAAAGAAAAAATAATTCAATATTGGGTTGAAATTGGTTATTTTTTTCAGTCTAAGATTAAAAAGTTTTATTCAAAATTTTATCACTCATGTTTTGGCAGTTAGCATTAACAAGCCACATGCCAAAATATGTCCTCTTTCCTTTTCCATTACTTACTAATACCTCAACATTTCCCCTGAATTTAACAATGGTCATCTTTTCAGGTTTTCTTCTTATATTGGTATTTGATCGCATAATTAGAAGTTTTTGTTAACAGTGTGGATAGTGGTATCTTACTATAGCTTCACCTTCTGTTCTGCCTTATTATGAGGTTGATGTGGAAATGGCCATTTGTGACCTCCCCTTTATCAAATTATCTCTGATATGTCCTATGGGGCTATCTGGAGGATCTAAATAGCTTGATCTGAACTAAACAGGCAGAGTAGGTCAGTTTTTCTACCAATGATGGATTATTGCTAACTGGGAGGAGGGAGGCAACTAGAATGGGAAAGTTCTCTTCAGGACTGATGCCACCTCATCATGATGTAACCAGGTAGGTGCCTTTAGTTCTCTCAAGTTCACCTGGGTCTCTGCCTGGTTTCATTGTTGCATGACAAGCAATGGTGAGTAAGCTATTAGGAAAGGGCCAGTTCAAGGATGCAGAGTACTACAATCATTACATTCCCAATCCCACCTCTCTGCAATGTCACACTGAAAAGTCTTTTCCAAACTCTCACTTATTTCACAAAAACCTGCCAAGGCAGGTTTCTTTCAAGAAAGGAACTCTAGTGGGTAAGGAAACACTGTGTCCAATCTGATACCAGAGTGATCACCACAGGAGCCATCTGTGGAAAACAGTTGATATTATTAGAAGGGCATACACATTTCCTGCCAGCCATTTTCTTCTTGGTTGGTTGCTCACTTTTGCTGCAGAACTGATGAGTATCATGCTAATGGAGAAGAACATGAGCCATGGATAGCAAGGAGGCATCCTATGCTTTTAGACGAAAGAGAGCTTTCTTTAACTCAATGAAATATCCTTGTTGCCTTGACAGAGTCACATTGACAAAAGGGAATCATGAGCAGGCTGTACAATGCAGGATGCTGCTAAAGAGAAAAATCCTGGCTTTTTTTTTTTTAAGTTCAAATCTGATGTTAGAATTTTATTTATTTTTTTTTGTGTTTATGTATATATATATATTTATTTTAACGTATTTATATATAGTTGGAATAGTCACACAACATCAGTTGTAGGGGGAAGGACAAAGAGAAAAGGGAGGGTTTAAACTAGAAAATGTGCTCTGTCATCTATAGTTTAGGGGTCCTGGGTCTGTGCCCCAGGCACGTCTCATCTGCTGGATGATTTGGTATTGTGATTGAAATCAAGCCCTAGATCCCCACTCGTGGTTTCATTCTTATCAAGGCTTATACTGATCAGCTTCTAGGGTCCCTTGTTATATGTTAGTCAATGCCCATCCCCTGCCCTGGGAGTTCCCAGTCATACCTCATGATGTATATACACTTCCCAGGTGATCAAGCTTTCTGTTCTTGATAGATTTAAAAGACACCTTGTAGGGTTGGGTTCCTATAACTTATTGACAGGACAGGTCTGACCTTGTATAGGAATGCAGAACTGTAGGTAAAAAAAATGGTGGCCTAACAGACCACTTAGGACTAGTGGACCCACATATACTTTGAGCTTTGTCTCCATTTCCAGTTTCTTTAAGGAAGTATCTATGGAAGAGGTGCTACTTAAACACAGACCCAGGGCACACCATGCCTCATGCTGTTCAGAGTATCCAATCAACACAAAATCTTTTATTCTTTGTATGTTCTGTTCAAATTCACCCAGGAGCTTTTTGAATTCTAATGGACTATGCTGGGGACCACATATTGATGTTCAGTTATTTTTGAATCAAAGGATCCTGTCTGCTGAACTTTTTTACATGCATCATCATCTTTCTTCAGTTCAAATAAATACTGTGTCTTAGTGACATTGACAGTAACCTATAGCATCAAAAAGATTTTTCTCCTGCAAGCAATTCTACAATACAGGGACATAGTAAGACATCTGAAATCTATTTGGGGCACCTAACCAAATCTCAAGATTCATCAAAACCAGGAAATCCCACAAGATCTTGGAAAGTTCAGATATAGTATTTCCTTCTAAAATGTTTAACTTCTTGATGTTTTTGTTGTTGTTTATGCATACAAGTTAATAAAGAATTTCTTCAGGTTCTGCGTTTTCATGCCAAGAGCTTCATAAAAATGGCATAATGTAGGAATTCATTTTGTTCTGATTAACATAAATATGATCATATTGATTGCTTTATTGGCACTTGTATTTATTTTATAAATTTCACTGAGACACCCTGGAAAGGTGTATTTTTCTTCTTCAGAGTGTCTCTTCCTGAAAAGAAATGTATATGACTGAGCCAAACACCAGCCCTGAAAATGCTTCTGAAAAATAACTTTTAATGCCCATTAGTACCTAAACTCATTTCAAGTCAGGAAAGATATTAAAGGAAAAGCAATATGGATTCATTTATAATGAGTCTCTTGCTTTAGGAAATCATTAAATTTGGAAAATCTGTGATTAGGGTGACTAAATTTCTCCTTAAAATAGCTAACATCTAGGGAGAATTATGGGCTGGATAAAAAGTACCAATTCTGAGAGCTCAGACATAAGCAGAGATTTAATATATGCATAATTAGATAGTAGAGCCAGGAAGGAAGTAAAACCTAGTTTGAGGCTTTTCTGACAAACCAAAAACTGTTTTATTTGCATAAACACATAAATTTAAAAGTTGGAGTTCTTAAAACCTTTTTTTAAAATTTAAACTACTTCTTTTGTATTTTGCTATACCTGTAATTTTTTTCACTGACCACACTTTGTCTAGCTTGTTATTCTCTTAAGTGATACTGTCTATGAATTGTCTTGGCCTCATGCTTCTTCTATAAGTAGGATTCTTCTCTGAATTCTATTTGTTTTGTTAGTAATGATGAGCTTCACTGGGTAATACATAATAAATTTTAAGTGGCCATCTCCATCAACATAAATAGATGAACGCCTAAACAGTCTGGTCCCCATAACTACGCCTTTGGACCAATTCTGGCTCCTATAGTCCCATTGGATACTAATCTTGTGATCTTGGCCACCCAAGGGGATCAGAAGGCTCCTAAGTTCTTTAACCTATTCAAGATGTGGTCCTATATGACAAAGGATCATTGCCCCTTGAATGTAGTGTGGCATCCTGCAACTGGAGAAAGAAGCTTTGTCTGCTTTCTTTCTACCTTTTGTTGTTGGTTGTGACGCCACTGTATTTTATTATTATTGTTGTTGTTGTTAGTGCTTGTGTTCCTCCCTGAGGAAATAAAGGCAAATATGCACTGGGTTGCTTTTTTTCAAGTGTTGACACAAGTACAAAAATGACATTTATTTACTTGAGCATATGAGAAACTTGCTGTTATTGATATTATCTTTGCCTCAGACTTGGATTTCAAAATAACTGCTAAAATAAGTCAACTCCATGTGCATTATCTGTGATTTGAAAATTACTTAAGCTAGTTATGTAAAAGTGATATATTGAATCTGAAAATTACTTAGAAAGAGTTAACCTTGCAATTTAAGATAACAAAGACAATGGAAGAGAGCAACTTGTAGAGTAGAACATTCTCATTCCTACTCATGTCCACATGTCATCACTTAACACAACTCTTAACTTTTTCCCACCCATCTAACATGTATAAAAATACCCTTTTAAAGTTCTCTAAAACCTATTAACTCTATGATATTTTTCTAGGAGTTTTTACTATGAAGATTTATTTTTCAGGAAAAGTAAACAATAAACAAAATTGGCCCTTGTTAAAGAAATACACAGCTAATAAAATGTGAGCATTTTATTGTGACTTCAGTTAGAAGCTATCAGTAGGTATTCACAAGACAGAAAACTAAAAATTTCAAATGCAGTATTAGAAGGACTACATCTAAAATTATGGGGGCCATGTATAAATCTGACAATAGGATCTGGCCCTAGTCACCTGTCTTCCTGTGTATCTGTGAAAGGGCAGTCTCAATATTATGAGAATAAATAATTACTCAGTCATTTAGGAACCAGAGAAAATTTAGAATATTTTTAAAATGTGGTGGAAAACAGGACCGAAAATAATTTGGAGGAGGTAGGCAATTAAAGTGGCACAATATCAAAAGGTATTTTATTTTCAGATAGTTCATGGAGAATTAAGTAATATAACCTATACTGTAAATTTATTAATTAAAATTGTTTAGATAAAATAATGAAGAGGTAATCCAGATGTAATAAGAAAGGGTAAAGATAATTACACTAATTTCTTCTGCTTTAAAGGAAGTCATAGGTGAAAGCTTTTAATATCAGTCTCTATAATAAAGTATCAATAGAGTAACATAAGACAGAAACTAGTGCTATGTTGTATAACCTGGTTAAAATAAAATTGAAGGAATTCTAGGAAGATAGTGTAGAAATGTAGATAATAGTTCTGAGAGAATTAAGTTTAATTATACTGCAGTTACTGGCTACATCATCTCAGGCTAGTATTTTTGAACCCTATTTCCTCACCTTTGAGATGAATAATAGTAATACCAATCTGGGTGTGTTTTGTGAGGGTGACATGAGAGGAAGAGTCTAAAATTATGTGTGAAGCAAAGGGTAGCAAATAGTCACAATTATTAAAGAAACATATAATAAAGAATTCTGGAAAAAAATCATACTTTGAGTTTAGCATAATTTCCATACATAATATAAACCTACAGTTGTGATGAATTTGGACAAATGTGTATGCTCACTAAGCACAAACCCAAATGAGATAAATATTTCCATCACCTCCAAATTTCCTTCATTCTCTTTTTATTTTTTAAGATTTATTTTTATTTATTTATACATAGAAAAGCTGCGGTATATACCAGAGGTTCAGAGGGTGAGAGGATTCACCAGAGACAGAGTAGGGAGCAGAACAGGCAGATTGACTGAAATACACTGTTGAGGGGAGAAGTGGATGAGCCAGGAGAGGTCTGCTGTGCCATGTGGGTCATCTCCTTGGTTGGGGATTAAACTTAGCCCAAATGGCTGGTGATAGCTTCACAGTGCTGAGACTTTAACCCCTGAACCACAGGGAGGCTCTCCCCCATTCTCTTAATCCCTTAACATTTCCCTTGCCCTGGCACCTCTGATTTGGTTTCTCACAATTTAGTTTTAGTTTGCCTTTTTTAGAGCTTTTCATAAAAATCAAATTAAACACTATGGATTTTTTTGTGCCTGGCTTCTTTCTCAGCATGTTTATGATTCATTCATGTTGTTTTATCAGTCATTTGTTGTCCTTTGTTGTCAACTAGCATGGCCTTTTATATGTACACCACATTTTATTGATTTTCAATTGAAAGTTGATGGGCATTTTATTTGCTTCTTTTTTTTTGGATGAACATTTATTTCCCTTTTTTTGGGAAATGACTGAGGAATATAATTGCTGGCTTTCACTTGATCAAAATATTTCTTTTTATAAGAAATAGTCAAAATGTTTTTTTCTATAAATGGTTTATTCAATTTTGTAATCTTACTATCAATGTACCAAAGACCCATTTGCTTTACAACCTTGTCAGTCCCTGGTATGGTCAGGTGATTCTAACTATTCTACTGGGTGTGGATTGGTAGTTCATTATAGTTTAAATTTTATATCCCTGATGATTAACAATATAGGATATATCTATACTTCATATGCTGATTAAATGTTCATATATCTTTTCTTTTTGAGGTAAGAGTTTCAATATTTGTGCATAACTAACCACATGGAGCACAAGGTCTGTAGTTTGGCTTGAAACAATTTGGTTTGATTTCAAATTGAATTGAATACTTTTGTAATTTTCCAGGGTGGGGGGGAATTTTCTTAAAAAGTAACATGGAACAAAGATAAATATAAGTCCTGTCATCAAGTAAGATCTTATCAAATTGTCAATAATGATCATTAAGGACATTAAATTATAATGATGTTTTGGGAATATTAGGCATTGAGTCTCTCATAATGTCATGTTTGACTACTATAGCCAACAAAAATATTTACTTAATAATTCCATAAATATATTATGTTCTAAAATCATATGCATGTTTTATATGAAATCTAGATAATCTAGCAACCATAGTAAATGTCAAGATGAAACAGATATAAGGTTGTAAGGAAAAATTTCCCTTACATTTCTTCCCCTCTTTTCTTTTTCCCTTCTTCACCATGTATGTTTGGGAAAAATATATTGGAGCAACCATAGATAAATATTGACCTTTCCAGGTTTCTCAATTGTGATTAATGTAATGTTGGGGGCTTAGTTTTATACCCCCAAAGTAATGTTTTTCAGTAGATAACATGGTTTCCTGTATGTGATAAAGTTGGCAAATTACACCCATAGATCACTATATTGGGCATACTATTTTTGTGACTGCAGTAAGGCAAGTTCGCATGTTTTCCTGGGAATGTTGAAATTTCAGCTCAGTGGATTCTACACTGTTTATGCTTACCCACATGTATTTGTACTACAAACATTGTGAAAAGGGATGCATACATTGTGTGTGTGTGTGTGTATGTGTATATCTGAGGGGAAGATTTATTCTTTAAGTAGAACCTGTTAGATGCTTCTCACAGAGTTGTTTTATAGATTGTGGTGGGATCCTCTGTGATAAAGTTAGAGCTAGTTAAGGAGGAATATTCCTCATAATGCAACAGCTGTGCAATCAAGTCAGGGACTGCTGATGGGATTGAGTTCTCTGGAAGCTTTGTTACTGCTTCAGGGGCTAGGAATGTTGGAGAAGCACTGGCACATTTGGCAATTTTAATTATTCAGCGGGCAACTGGTCTAAAATTATACCAATTAATTCTATCCCAAGAAAAATATATTCTGTGTTAAACCACTTTTAACTGAGTTAAATACCTTTCTCAATCTCGTCCCTAGCAAATTATAGTGGTTTTTGTATTTACTTTATGTAAAATAATTACTAAATACTTAAAGCATATAGAACACTTATAGTCAAGGATATGACTATCAGTGAAAGGGTATGACAATAATATGAAAGATAATATGAAGAAAATGAAAACCAGGAAACTACTATCATATTTTTCATTTTTATTTATTTTTTTCAGGAACATTGAGTCCTAATTTTTGTATAAGAAGTGACTTTTACAAATGTTTCTGGATACAAACTGATTGTTTTGTAAATAATAAGGCAAATTTTAGTAGCAGGATTTTAATACCTCATGAAAATAAATTCACAAAATATTCTAGGTTGAGTAGGACTTTAAAAGAAACTATCCAGAATTTTTTTTTATTGTCATTTTTATTGTGATTTCTTTTTTCAAGGTAGAGTCTACTTTAGAAAAATCTGAGGAATGCTAGAGGGTACAAATTAACAGTGCTCCTAAAATGTTTTCCTGTTAAAGATCTATGGGTTGATGAAAAAATATTCTAGGTATTTGTGTTATAATGTCAGAGAAAGAACAAGCGCATCTCCTGGTGACCATATCTCTTAGATTTTCAGGGGTTTTCAGTTAGGAAAAGGAATCCATTTTATTAATCTAACTCTATGTCATTCATGTATCTAAATATGGATTTCTGTTTGGCCCTTGATTCCTAACTCTGATTTGTACTTGTTGATCTTAATTGGAGAACAAGACATGGAAGGACGACTTGCCCTTTATCCTGTTGTATCTGTAATTGGAGTTTGATGACATGAGTGCATCTTGAGAAATAATAATTTCAAAGCCTAACCTTGCCTACATTTATGCCAAATATTAAGCATTTAAACAGTTGATGCTATTTGTTTTTTATCTAGGTTTTGATTTTTTAACATACCTTAAAATCTCAAGTATTAAAAAAATGTTAACCCAAAATGTATTAAAGACATGAGTAGGAGACCCCAAACTATAAAATACATTGAAGAAAAAAATAAACCATCCAGAACATCAGCTTCAGAGACATCTTTGGGGATCAGTCTCCAGTGGTAAGAGAAGCAAAATATATATAAATAAATGATAATATATTAAACTAAAAAAGCTTCAGTATAGCTAAACACTATAGTAAAACAGACACTCTACTGAATGGGAGGAAATATTTTTATATAACATATCTTCAAAAGGCTATATCAAGTTATATAAAGAACTTATAAACTCAATAAAAAGGAAACAACCTAACTAAAAAATGGGCAGAAGAGCTAAATAAGCACTTCTACAAAGAGAACATACAGATGACCAATAGCACATGAAAAATGCTCATTGTTACTTATTATCAAAGAAATTCAAGTCAAAAACCTAATGAGACACCATCATACCTGTAAGAATGACCCATGTTAAAAAAGACTAGAAACAACAAGTGGGGTGAGGGGGTGGAGAGCAAAGGAACCCTTGTCCACTGTGGGAAGAGCTAGAGACTGATATGCCCCCTAAGGAAAACAGTAGAGCATTTTCTCGACATATTAAAAATAGATTTTCCAGATGATCCAGCAATTCCACTCCTTGGTATCTATTGGAAGAATACAAAAGCACTGAATCAAAAGGATATATACACTCCTATGTTCTTTACAGTAGCCAACTTATGGAAACAACCTAAGTGATTCATGAAAGATGAATGAACAAAAAAACGTGGTACATATATACAATGGAATACTACTCAGTTATTAAAAAAAAAGGTAAAATCTTGCCACTTGCAACTACATGAATGGAACTTGAGGATACTATGCTAAGTGTAGTAAGTCAGAAGGAGATAGACAAATACCAGGTGATTTGATAATATGAAGAAACAAAGCAAAGTAACAGACAAAACAAATCCTAAATATATGCCTGTAGAATTGAGGCAACTACTATATGTGAATCTTGGGAAGCAAAGAGGGCACAATGCTCTAACTTGGTGGATATGGGTATTTTGGTGCTAGGCATGGTGTAGGAACATTCAGCTAAAGAGGTAGGAACCCCTAAATCATATACTGTGCTCTAAACCAATATTACCTCAAAAATGTTATAAAAAATCTACAAATGACTCCCTCAACCTAGAGATTCATTAAAAAAAGTGTTCTTCGTAACTTCTCATTAGGGAAATGCAAATCAAACCATAGTGAGATTTCATGTCATATATGTTATAATGAATATTACCAAAAAGAGATGAGATAGTAAATGTTGCTGAGAATGTGAAAAAAAGGGAATGTTGTGAATGTAACTTGATGGAGGTGCTATGTAAAATAGTATTGAGGGTCATGAAAAATTGAAAATAAAACAAGTATATGATTTATTTCTCTATTATTCTTTATCATCTTGCTCAAGATTTCATATTATTTTGTTTTTTTCTTCTCATATCGAATGCCTTTCAAAATTTCTTATAAGGTTGGTCTGGTAATGTTAAATTATTGTTTGTCATTGGGAAATATCTTTATCTGTCAAATGAATGAAAATTTTGCAGGTTAGAGTATTCCTGTCTCGTGATTTTTATCTTTTAGGATTTTATCTCTTTCACTCTTTCCTAGACTGAGGAGATTCTGTTGAGGTATCTGATGCTACCTTATATGTTTTATATTTTTAATCTTGACAGAATTTAATATTTTTGTCATTGATTTTTGATAAATTCATGATGATAGGATTTGTATATGAATTTTTGAATTTAGAAATTTAAATCTTCTATTTTAGAATTCTGTGGTTAGTTCCTTAGGTCTGAGAAATTCTCAGCTATTATTTCTTTGAATGGACATTTGATTCCTTTTTCTCTCTGCTCTTTTGGTATACTGGTATCCTTATGTTTAGTCTTCCAGTGAAGTCTATTAATTATAGAATTTCTTCATTTTTCCTAATTCTTGTTTCTTGCTCCTCTTCCATTTGGATCATTACTGAAATACTATCTTCAGTTTTACTGATTCTTTCCTCTGCAAGACTGAGTTGACTTTTTATTCCACCTAAGAACAGAAAAAAACAAGATTCCAAGGTTGTCCAATATCACAGCTAATGTTCAACATGGTTTAGGAAATCTGAGCCAGAGCACTTACACAAGAAAATACATTGACATTCAAATTGGGAAAGAAGGTATGAGGCTATCACTGTTTACAGATAACTTGTTAATATATGCAGAAAACCCCCAAGACTACTAAAAGCAATAAACGAATTAAACAGTGAGCTCCAAAGTCAGTACAGTACAGACAGTACAGTGTACTGTCAAATACAGTATGAATGACTATATTTCATATGGAAGGAATGAATTATTGTAGAATAAAGAGGAATTAGGAAAACAATTCTATTTAAAGTTACATTATAATACATTGAAATACCTGGAAATTTACAAATAATAAAGGGACTTAAGGAAATTTGCAATGAAAACTGAAAGACACTATTAGAGGAAATAAAATAAATCACAAGACCATGGAAATACAGTTTATGTTCATGGAATAAAAGAATAGTGTCTACTACACTAATGTCTGTCAACATGACACCTATCAATACAAGACATATCCCTTGGTACTGGTGTTCTCCAATTTTTTTATTTTCCCTTGTCATTCAACCCTCAGGAAAGAACAGTCCATGCTGGTTGCTTTTTCTAATGCTTCACTTGTCTTTTATTCCCTTATTACCATTCCCTTAAAAATTGATGTGATGGTTGGTGGTCATCCTCCATTTGGACTATTCAAAGCACTCTTACAGAATTTTATCAAATGACTTTTCACTGTCATACTATATAGTGTTAATCCCTCACTCCTCTATCAGTCTACCTACCAGGCTCCACGGCTGTGCTCTTACTTTTTGTTCCACATTAGCACCCCTTATATCACTTCTGATCCTCTCTTCCTCCCATCTGTGTGTGATGCTGATTGTTGGGTTGGTGTAAGCAGAAAAGGAAGAGTGTGTGCATTTGTATTTAATTTGGTCATATGAAAATCTACCTTTTCCTCCTAATATGGTGGTTTCATAAATATCAATTTAGTGGGATGCTGTTTCTAGTACTTTGTGTATTCTCCCAGAGGAAATGTTTAACATGAGGTTTTATTTAGAAAGGTAGTGAAAAGTCAGTGTGATATATTGTGGAAGTGAGTGGGAGAACTATCTCTAAATAAGTTTTAAAGGAACATTGCTTTAGGAGTACTTCATTATATAACCTGTCAGACAGTCTCAGTGCTGAATAGGCAGAATTTAAAAACCATTAACAGCTTGAAATATTAATATGCCTTGTACTTTTATGGGCAACCAAATTATTAGTATTCAACTAGTGTTCTTACTCTTCAACAGTAAAAGAAATATCTCTCATTTTCCTCCTAATACTCAGTAGTGTTGTTAATTATGTCACTGATCTTGCTACAGCTGCTGCACTTGACATCTAGTAAATCTGATTCTAAATTGGTTTCTAGTTGAATTTTGAAAAGGATCAATAGATTCATTTATGCTGACTCTCGGCCTCTTACTGAAACGTGCCTATACATGCAAAGAATGAGATCACCAGATTTGAATCACAACATCTTGGCTGTCTCAGAAACAGCAGTATATCTAGAATGCTGCATAATAAATGATGCATTAGATCAGGAGTACTGGTCAACCTTAGCACTCCCTCATCTGTACATCTGTACCTTATCTGCAGCAACAAGTAGATGAGAAGTCAATTCTCCGACCATTAGAAAACTCACTTATTTGAATTTATTAGCCTCAGAAATAAACCCTTAAACACCACCAAGTCAATATATGAGAGGGTTGGCATTTTATGCAGAAGGAGAGGAATCAATATGATTAACAAACAACATAAATTAATGTCAAATTGCTCAGAAGATTCTCAGAGTTACTAAATAAATATAATACCCTGTGACCCCAGCGTTAATGTCACTGTACTTTCCGAATCTATGAAATCAGAAGACTTACGTCTTAGTCTTAATTTTTCAGAAATTAGCCTTGTGATTTGAGAAGGCATTTAATTTCTGAGTTCTAGCTATTTCACCTGTGTGGCCAGAATAGGAGGCTTTGAGGTTTAAATTATGGTGGGTGTGGGGAGCAAAGGGAGAAGGGAACTCAATAAACTGTGGTAGAGGACTTTGGTGGTGGGCATGGTATAACTTCCATCTGAGGAGATATGATCCTATACCTCTGAATCATATACAGTATGGTAAACCAATGTTACCGCCATAAAAAAAATACAATAAAAAGAAGAATGTACACAGAGGGGAAAATCAACAATAGTGTATACACAACCATAGTGTGTGTGTATGAGTGTGTAAAGTTTCAAAAGTAGTATTTACTTATATAAAAAAATAAAAATAAATCCATTCCCTAAAATTCAAGTATATATAAAATTTTCATTTTAAATTTTTATTATGAAATATATATACACACAAACATATATTTATATAAGGCTTACAGATTAAAAAAATGCCCACCCTTTTCCTCACTGCCAGACATAAATAGCAACTCAAAGTCCCAATTACATTTGCCTTGCTCACTTCCAGATAAAAACTGTTCCATTAAAACAAAGTTTTATCATGCAAGCTTCTATAAATATTTTTTAAAATGTTGTTTCTTATCTTTGTATAAATTAATGTATAGAATAGGCATTCTTTTGACTTGTTTGAGTATATGTTTTAAAAATTCATCCACAGTTTTTATTTGATTTTCATTCAATTACTTAAAAATTATTTGTTGAGTCCATTGTAAGCCAGATCTGTTTGTGAAAAGTGATGATACACAGTGAATAAAACAGACAGAAATTCCTGTCCTCATTAAGCTCATATTCAGGTGATGACATATGATGAATTAGTATAATAAATTTATCTGAAAATATATAGAAAGATAAGGGAAAACAAGAATGTTGGTAAGTAGTAAGATTCTAAATATAATTACAGTGTAGTCAATCCTGAGAAAGAGCTATTCAAGAAAATCTGAAAATGTTGGAGGATGTAGCCATGTGGGTAACTGGAGAAGAGCATTTGGGAAAGTTATAACAGCAAGAGCAAAAGTCCCTAGGCTTTAAGTTGTCTGGCATCTTTGTGAAGCTGGAAAGGGGTGAGTTTAACTGTAGTAGGGTGAGTATACTTTGAAACCAGTTGATGATGAAGTTAGAGAGGTAATGGAACCAGATATTGTACAATCTCTAGAGAGTTTTAAGGATTGTGGACTTTATTTTCCAAGGGGAATAGAGAGCCAATATAGTATGTTGAGTAAAGGAAGAATGAAATCTGACTTGATATTTATAAAAACATCAATGTAGTGCCTATGGCACCACCAGAAATTTAGTGTGGAGACAAAACAAAACAAAACAAAAACCCAAAATCCTAGTTTGAAAGATATTGCAGTAGAATTACACACACACACACACACACAATAATGATGATATAGTGTAATAGCTCTGGAAGTGAAAAGAAGAAATGGGTTTGTGTATATATTTTGATAACTAATTGAAAATTGGGTGAGTGAGAAAAAATGTCAAAGATGAATATAAAGTTTTTAATGGAACAAAGCAAAATGGTGTGATTATCAACTGAGATAAAGGAGACTGAGAAGGATATAGGTTTTATAAAATATCATAGATCAGTTTTGAACATTTATATTTAAGATGTCTCTTAGACACCTAAGTGAAAATCCAATGAGAAGCTGGAAATAATATAGAAGTCTGGAGTTCACAAGAAAAGTCCCAAGTGAAAATAGAGATTTAGATTGGTTGACACATTGATAACATCTAAAATTGTGAAACAGGATGATCTCACCAATGAAGAGAAATTATAGTCAAGTAGTGAGACTTGTGATGTTCTAGCATTAAGATTTCAGAAGGAAGAGGAAAAAACTACAAAAGAGACAGAGAGACCCCAGTTGTAGGAAGAAAATTAAGGGTGGTATCCTTAGGATATCCTTGAGACCAAGCAAAGAGTATCAAAGAGGAGAAAATAATCAACAAATGAATGCTACTGATTGACCAAGTAAGCTATAACTGATAACTGACACTGGTTAAGAAATATGGACATCATAGATTACCCAATAAAGGATGATTTGAAGATAATGATGGTAGGGAAGTAAATATCTGACTAGAATGGATTAAGAGTAACTATGGAGAGTGTTGGAGGAATCCACTATAGGTAAATATTTTGAGTTTTACTGCAAAGGGAAGCAGAGAACTGAGTAGTAGATTTTGGGAAAATGGGGTCAAGAGAAGGTTTTTAAGATGGGAGAATAAATAGCTAGTTTGTATTTCTACGCTGATGGAAATATCCAATATAAGAGGCAGACTTGCTTATGTGATATCATTGAGCATATGAGAGAAAATGGATCTGGCATACAATTGAAGGATTGGTTTTATGAAGGTGTATATGCAGTTCCTCAACAAGAACGATTATGGCAAGGGTACAGGAGCTGATAGACAAGTAGATTAGATTAACAAAATTTGTGGAAGTACTCTTCTGATGAGTTCAATTTTC
This sequence comes from Galemys pyrenaicus, assembly GCA_019455555.1. Lineage (NCBI taxonomy): Eukaryota > Metazoa > Chordata > Mammalia > Eulipotyphla > Talpidae > Galemys > Galemys pyrenaicus. The sequence continues at coordinate 123,876 of JAGFMF010011618.1, read as the reverse complement.
TGAATAAAGCAGAAGTGTCATTAACCAAGAGTGTAATGAGGCAAGAATATTGATTTGATGATAGGGAAGAAAGTTTTCTAAGAGTGGGAGAGATAATGGTTCAAGAAATATAATTGGTGGGAAGTATTAAATTTATGGTTGTGAATTTGAAATAAAAGCTCTGTTTTTCCATAGTCATTTTCAGTTTTTTTTGTTTTTTTTTATTAAAATATTTTAAAATTTACATATACTTGCCATTAATTGTAATCCCCATGTATTCCCCATCACCATCTCTATTTTCAGTTTAAAAGCATTAAGAAACATGTTTTTAAAGCATAATTCTGATCACTCTGATTCTGAACTACCATTTTAAAATCCTTTCATGTTTCTCCCACACACTTAGAATAAAATCCAAATTTCTTACTATGAATTGTAAGTTTGATAGTACATCTACCGTTATGCAGAATAGGCTAGCATGATTGGCCTTTTCCTGGAATGCTGCATTCCCATATTTTCACCTTATCAGACCTTAACTAGCATGTCAATTCCCAGAGCAGTTTTTAATGAACATCTGTAACAGTAGTTTCTTCCCACTGATCATTTTATCTCTATTTGTTTTATTTTCTACATACACATAACTATTTGAAATGAACACATTTCTTTATAAGACTTTTAAATCCACTTCCTCTAGTTCAAATATTAATAATAAGAGAATGTATCAGATTTATAGTGTTCTTTGCTGAATCCCTAATAACCTTCATCTAGAGTTATAGCTACTGAATAAGTATTGGTTGAATAAATGATAGAACATGGTAAAATATCTGGATAAATGATAAAGAAATATAAGAATGTAAGGAAAAAGAAAGTACTTAATATTTCCAGAATAGAAAACATAAAAATGATCTTTCACAAAGGAATGAATTGGACACTTATCTCACACCATACATGAAAATCAACTTAAGATACATTAAAGTCTTACATGTAAGACCTGAAGTCATTAAACTAGAAGAAAACATAAGGAAAAAGTTCTTTGGCATTGTTTTTGGTAATTATTTGGGGGGGATATTACACCCAAATCACAAGCAATATAAGCAAAAAAAAAAAATCAGGTAGGATTACATAAAAGTAAAATCATCTTCACAGCAAAGGAAAGCGTCAACAACACAAACATACAGCCAATAGAATGGAGAAAATTTCTGAAAACTATATAATTACAGGGACCAATATCCAGAGTTTATAAGGAACTCACAATTAAACAAGTAATTTAGTTAAAAGATAGAAGGACCTGAATCCTGAATAGATTTTTTTCCCCAAAGAAGATGTGTAAATGGCCAGCAAGTATATGAAAAGATACTTAACATCACTAATTAAAAGGGAAAATACTCAAAACCACGATGAGACATCACCTTATGCTTTTAAGAATGGCTGAGAGGGTAAGAACAACTAACAACTGTTGGAGGGAATGTGGAGGAAATGGAATTCTCTGCACTTAATAGGAATCTAAATATGTACAGTCTTTATGGAAAACAGTATGAAGATTCCTCAAAAAATTAAAAATAGAATTACCATATGATTCAACAATCTCACTTTTGAGATTACATATATCCAGATTATGTATATCCATATCCAGAGGAAATGACATCAATATTTTGAAGAGATATTTTCACTCCCATGTTTACTGTAACGTTATTCATGGTAGCCAAGCTATGTGAACATCCTAGTATTCATCAATGAACGAAAGGATGAAAAAATGTGATATATGTGTGTGCATGTATACACAGGGATATATTTTACATGTGTTATGTAATATACACATTTAAAGAAATATTATTCAGCAATAAAGAAGGAAATACTGCCAATGTGATAATAAGGATGTGGGATATTGTGTGAGACAAACCAGACATAGAAAGATGAAATTATAATGCTGATTTAGGGCAGTAGTGATGACAGTACCTTTCTTACTCAAAATTAATATATTTCAAGTTTCATTTGGAGATTTACTCCTCTTTGTTCATTTACTAAAATAATAATGCCATACGCATGTCATTGTGCTATGTATAGGGGTTAGAGCAAAGAAAATAATTTGTCCCTTCCATTCCGGAGTGCAGAAACAATCTTAAATGTTTAATTTAAATTATCTTCTTCTAGCTGTCTTATTTGATTTCACTGTTTTGTTAGTTGTGTGCCTGGAAAAGCAAATATTTGCAAAAGGAAGACATAATTTGAAAAGTAAATCTTTCTTCCCAAAACTGCAAGTGAATTCCGAACACCAAAGGACACTTCTGTTTTTTTCTAAGGATACCTAAATATTCTTCATTATCCTTAAAAAAGGTTGACAGTCTGTATGTGTGTAATGTTGTGTGTATGTGTGAATACACATGCTTATTTCCTCTGTGTGTTTGTATGTGTATTTCACATATACATAATTTTAGTATAAGCCCAACTATTCAGGGATAACCAGATTGAACACCTTCCCACCTTGGCTTCTCTTTGTAGCTGTGGGATACATCACAATCTGCTTCCAGGCCTGCAGTGGGAAAGAAAATTCTTTTTGCAAGGTTCTTTTCCACTGAACCAAGCAGAGATGATTCACTTACTTGGAAACCGATGACCTCTGGGATTTGTGACTGATAGAAAATCCCCATAACTCTTCTCATGAATCTCTGCAAAAATGTTTTAAGAATGCACCTGAATGAAGGAATTAATACATTCCCAGATGTGACCTTTCAAAAAGTTATTGTTCACCATAGAAATATTCATTAGATTTTGCTAACTTTTCTTAAGTATCCATTGAGTTCCAGGTACTATATTTAATGCTGTATACTTTTTCTCACTTAGTATTCACAACTACTTGAGGTAGGTATTAATATTGTCTCCAATTGAGATGAAATGACTGAGGTTCAGAGATGTTAATTATTTTGGTTTAGTTGGTACAGCCAGTACATGGAGGAACCAGGACTAGAACAAAGATATGATTGGACTAGAATTTTTTATTTTGGTGAATAATGCTATCATATAGTCTCTCCATTTATTCTCAACTCTTTGAAAACAAAGAGTTCTTTTTTCTTTTTTTTTTTATTAAAATATTTTAAAATTTACATATACTTGCCATCAATTGTAATCCCCATCACCATCTCACCAGTGCACCATCACCTCAGTCCCTCGT
>JAGFMF010011618.1:106888-117561 GCA_019455555.1 Galemys pyrenaicus | reverse complement strand
TTCCCCTTTATTATCTTTGTGCCTAAGAAATGCAGAGATTATGTAAAAGATATGACTATGTGGGGAGTGGGTCTGTGGTACAAAAATACATGCACAACAGCAAAACTAAGACCATGTACTTTTAAATTCAAAGATTTTAAATTTCCTTTTTAAAGTAAGAAACTTGTTCTGTAGTACTCGGGAGTTAGAGTGGGTTAATAGATCCCTGCAGCATAAAATAATGTTTATTTGATCAACAAAAACAAACTGATATTTATTTGCTCTAATTTTCAATGTTACTTTATAAGCCTCTCTTGTAACATCATTTCCTTAAAGGTACTGCCTAAATGTTATCTCAATTAATTTAGGTGCATCTATGTTTAAATTTATGTGTCAAGAAAGGTGAAAGTCACAGACCCAAATTATATAAAAGTGCTGAAATCTCTGTTCATATTTGTAATAATAACTACTACAAGCTCTGTTTTTCAACTTTCTAGTTCTCTCATCCACTTTCCTCCTTTATTATTTTCTCTTTCAATTCTTTTTCCTTTCATGATTATTATTTTACTTTTTCTATCTTTTATCTTTGATTTTTTGCTTTCAATTCACTTCTCATTCTTTATTACTTCCAACATATCCTCTGTTCGAAATTTTATTCTTACTTTAAATATCCCCTCATATTTTGTTTTACAATTTTTTTTCATTTCCTATTTACTCTCCAGTTTTTCCTCAATTTTTTTTCACTTTTCCACTTTCCTTGTCCATAATTCCCCTTCTGATCTGAATAACAGGAGGGCAAACAATCTATTTCTGAATAGAGCTCTCTGCTTTAGTGTAACTGAGGTTTTCTATTGTCAACATATCTTTTCCAAGGAATAACATTTCACTAGCCCAACATAATTTGCCCCATTCTGTCCAATTACCCATCCCTATTGAAAAGAGGAACATCTTCCCCTCCCTCTATATCTCTGTGTGTTAAGCAGTTTGAATTTAGTAATAAGGTCATTAAACCAAGGATGGGAATACCAAGTGTACTGGACTTACGATCCATTTAAAAATCAAAGTTCTTTGCCACATAATTTTATGTCAAAATGAAACCCATTCAGATGCCAAAGTTTTTCTCTGTGCTACAGGAAGTAACACTCAGGGCTTAAAAGAAATTCAGAAAATGTTTTAAAGAAAGCACTCTTTTTTTTTTTTTTGAAACATCACCTTCAAATCAGAAACTAGAAACTATAAGAAGCATATTTTCTGATGTCACTGCTTAGTTTACAGACTTTGAATAGTGGTGAACTTTAATTTTTTACTAATTTGTTCACATTTTTTGCCTGTTTTTTTTTGTAATCTTGATTGAGTAAGCTTTCAGTTAAGAAATGAAGCAATAATTAAGCAAGCATTGGATTAAGGTAAAATATAATATCAAACTTTATAAATGTGTATAATATTATATTCCTTTATAAATAGGAAGGCTTCCAGATGAAGATCTCTAATTAAAGGTAAAGTAATAAGCTCTTCACAGAGTTTCCAGGAGAAATGGAACCCTTAATAACCTCTTCTATGGTTTGATAGCCTATACCATAGAAGAGGCAATTTGTTTAATTTGGATCAGTTCAGTTTTTGTATCTAAAAATTAGACTGTTCATTCTGCTGTCTGACTTTGAAACTACCCTTAAAAATCTGATTTGTAACTATACAGAATGTTTTGAACTTCTCCAAAAAAGAAACAATCTTAAAAATTTAAATGTATAAGCATGGACTCATGAAATAGACAGTAATCTAAGTTAAAAAACAAAACATAATACCCAATGATGAACTAGAGAAAATATTAGCAAAATGCAGGACAAACTTAGGGGGAGATGGAAATGTTCATTATCTTGAATGTAGTAATGATCTCATGAGTATACACATGGATATATACATGGGTTCAAACTTACCAAATTTTGCACTTTCATTATGAGAAGTATATTTAATTTATATTATGCTGGATGACCATAATTTAGGAGCATCCATTTGGACAACTTATCTCTCCTAAATTGTTAATTTATGTGCCTACATCTAATAATTAATATGGCATAGCAGACATTGTGAAAAATGTCTGACACAAAGCATTTATAATTTTTGAATGGGTTATAACAAATATTTTTTAAAATGACCATCTGTAATAAGAAGAATGAAATGGAAATGTTCAGAGATCGTATGCAAAAATAACTGTGAGTGCTGAATCAAGGCCATCCAGAGGGTATCTGCCAGTCTTGATGTCATCTAGCTTTGGGGTTGATGGCCATACAGGCATTATCATAAGGAATTGAGTAGGGTTTGAGTTTTTTGATTAAACAGGGCTCCTTGAAAATTTACAATATTGGTGAAAAAAACAGCTGAGAAAACACCATATATACCAAATAAGAAGACAAGGAACTTGATTGTCTTGCTCTGAGCTTGAAATAAAAATCAACAATGCAGGAAAAAAGTTAAAAATAAACTTTTCTAAGAATTTGTAATTAAAAAGCTTGTGCTCACATAGATTGGCATCCAAATTTGTCCTGTTTGTGTGACCCAGAAAATGTCAATCTGAGTCACCTTAAAGTGGTTTGTGATTGATACTACTCTTAGGTCACTGGCTATAGCAAAAGAAATTATCTTCCAAACAGAGGCACAAAAAAACCATCCAGATATAAATCCAACATGAACTTGACATTATAATCTAAAATATCAAGACACAAACTACCATGAACAGCAGTCAACAGAAATAAAAAGGGCAGAATTATTTCCCAAAGGATACCAGATATATGAATTATTGAAAAAGACAAAATAATGTGCTTAATATGTTTAAAGGTATAAAAAAGATCCAAAAAACATAAGCATAAAATAAGAAGTTAATTGTAAAAATTTAAAAAAACTAGTTTCTAACTGTAAACAATATAGGATTGCTGTAAATGCTCAAAATTTTACTTAATAGATAACATTTAAAATATTGTATAAACTGAGTATTTACACAAAATATAGTGCAGAGAGACAAAGGAATTGATTATGAGGAGCTAGGAAACAGAGATTCGAACAAGAACCAATTTGTCTATTTGTATTTTAGAGAAAGATAATTTAAAAAATAAGAAATAAGGGCTATTTAAAGAAGTAATAATAGAGATTTTTTTGTACTGATGAAATACACAAATCTTCAGATTCAATAAACCTAATAAAACCCAAGCAGAAAAATAAAATGAAATTCAATTTTAAATTCATGATAGTGAAGCTTTAGAACTTTAAATCAAAAAAGACTTCAAGCAGCCAATGAGAGAGTGGCAACTAGAAAGATCGCAGACTGATCTGTTCCTACTGGTCAACAATGGGAACATGAAGACTAGCAGAATATCTTCAAAGTCCTGAGAAAATATAACCACTAACATGGAATTGTATACCCAGCTAAACTGTAACTCAAGAATAGATTAGAGGTTAATCTAAGTAAATATGTATGTTTAAAATTTAAAGGCAAGTATATAAAGAGTGATAAAAGAGAGGGAAAATCTGTAGAGGAGAGGAGTTAAATACCTTAGTCAAGAGAAGTTCTGTATAATGTCAGATGAGTGTGAAGATATCAACAACAAAAATGCTTCTGTGTTGCTAGAAGGAGTATAAGTGTGTCCAACTTTAGAGGATAATATAGTGCTTATAAAATATGATGAGGATATAAGCACTTTAAAGTAATCATAAAAACTTTTTTATGACAGGAAAAATTACAAATGACAATTTCCACCAATAGGAAAATGGAGAAATTGATACAATGAAATATACAATGAAATACAATGAATATATTATATATGGTAAAAAATTAAAAGTTGATACGTACATCGACATATTTTAATTTCAAGATGTCATTTTGTACAAAAATAAAACTGATGAAAAATCAGTGCTATCTGATACCATTTCTTTAAATGTACATATCATCATCTACCTATCATGTGTATCTATTATTTTTCTCTTTGGGAAAGGTAACACAAATATTTTGCTATATGTATATTTCTTATTCATTTTTTACGTATTTTAATTAGATTTATTTAATAATATTTTACATCATTTGTATTCCCCAGGGAGTTCCCACCACCATTTCACCCGTGCACCATCACCTAGGCCCTTGTGCTCCTTCTACCCTCATCCCCATCTTTGACCTCTCTCCTCACCCCCCCCCATAATCCCTTTAGTTTATCTTTGACCTTTTGGTCTTGTTGAGTTTTTTTTTTGTTGTTGTTGTTATTGTTTGTTTGTTTTTGGTTGTAATTGCCCATTTCCTTGACCTTACTCTTCTTTTTTTTTTTTTTTTGTAGTTGTTACTCTTTCACATTCCTCCCAAAAGTGAAGCCATCTGATATTTTTCTCTTGCCTTCTGACTTGTTTCACTGAGTATAACTCCCTCTAGCTCCAACCATATTTCTTACTCATTTTTAAGTCATACAATCATGTAAAGAATGGGGAGGGAGTATGAGGAGGACAAGAACAGGAAGGATAAGCAGAAGGAGGAAAATGTTGATTTTGTTCAAATGAGCTCAATTCCTGGGTATAAATTTAAAATGTACATGCTAGTAAGGCAGCCATGATAGGTAAAGTAGCCTTCTCTATTACTGAAACCTTATATTTAACTACACCTATAAATCTGCATGCCTGTTGTTAGCTTATTTGATGATGAAGGAAACAGTGTAAAAATCAAAACCTTTGAAATCACATGAAAAACTGTGGACTGTAAAGATAAATGAAGTGAACATTGAATATCAAACACAAGCCATCAGGAAAGATATAGAAATACCCTAACCTTTCCAAACAGTTATGATTGTTATGAGACACCATCTTTACAAAAAGAAGTCACATATTAAAAAGGCAAATAGAAATATTTTTTATTGCATGTGACATTTTGTTACTGGAGATAACTTCAAAAGCAGTGATATAACTGGAGAAAGCGAATAAAAATATATAGTTATGTAGGTTTCAAATATATTGCTAACTTTAATAAGATTGCATTTTATTTTCACTTGTGAAATTGTGATTTTTTTTGTGTGTGTGGTTAATTTGATTGTAGAGCATTAGCAAGTTACTAAATAAAAATATTTTTTAAAAACTAGTGTGCTTAACAAGGTCGATCCCTGCTGCTGGCCAGGGAGGGGACCCACATGGCATAGCAGACCTCTCCTGCCTCGCTCGCTGCTCCCCTCAGCAGTGTACTTCCGTTGATCTGCCTGTTCTGCTCCCTGCTCGATCTGTGGTGAATCCTCTCACCTCCCATACCTCTGGCCTGTACCCCAGTACTTGAAGCATAAATAAATAAATCTTTAAAAAAACAAACAAACTAGTGTACTTAAAATATCACAGAGAAATTTAAACTATTATAGAACTGTCAATACCTTATTAGGATTGCCATTCTCCAATAGGCATTATCAGAAAGGGTTCTTACAAAATAATCTAAAATTCCATTCTATGTAACAAATTCCTTCAATTTCTTTTTCTAAACTTCCCTGTAATGCTGACTCTCCTTCCAACCCCTTCTCTCTTATTTCTCATTAATTCACTTACATAGTTAGCAATTCATCACACATTAATGGAGTGCATTAGCAGTCAGAATTCAGTTAGTAAACAGAAACTACTGTAGATATTTTGATAATATATAGTTTAGCAGCACAGAAATTGTTAGAAGTACTGAAGGAACACCTGGAAAGGATATGGTATTATTGAAAGATAAGGAACTGAGATGAAACTGCTGCTGTGCCCCCCGGAGTCTGTTTTCACATGCCTGCTGTTGTGCACAGCTGAGAAGGAGCCAGTGGCTGAATCCTGAAGATCATTAGCTCATACTTTTCTTTTCCTATAGGGCCATAAGCCTATACACTAGATGACTGATAAAGTTGAAAAATGACTTCTAGCTTCCATCTCCCTTCTAATCTCATGAAAATGCATTATTGGCAGACCTATGCTGGAGCTTTGTTGACAATAGAGCCTTCGGTTTTCTAGCACTTAAATACAGGGGAAAGATTAGAAAGGCAGGGATGCTGTGAAGTGCTAACAGGCACTATCTTACACAATTCAGCCTTGGTTACTTAGCAAGTAACCAAAGTACAATCCAGAAAGAGCAAAATTAAAGCCATTGAGTAAAATAGTATTTAGTAAGAGTACTAGCTTTTAATATTTTTCATAACCATCATTTATATTCCATTGCCTGGAATCAGGCTATCATCAGTTTATTTTTGCCTGATTTTAAAATCTTTGTTTACTGCTCTTGGAGAGTCGGGTACAGTCTGTCTTTAGCTCTTACCCACAGAAAGTCATAAGGTAGTGGGAGGGAGCTTTCAAGACAGAGCAGTGAGAAGGAACCACATTGGGATCCAGTTAACAGGGTAAATTGGATAACTTCAGAGAGAAAAGACTAAGAACCCAACGGAGAAGAGCCTAGCAGAGAAAACAGATATCAGAGCCAAATTTTGAATACACAGTGTTCATTTTCTGAACAGTAGTCAAGGTGATTGGCTAGCTATGAACTTACAAGACAGTCCTGAGGTTTAGCAAAAGGGTCATTAGCTTAGCCAAGGAATATTAGGGCCAGTTGGATGCTAATGGAGTCACAAATAAGTTGGGATAATTCAACATACAACAGTCAGAAAGGATTCGGGGGGAGGTATGAAGCAGATAGCTTACATATCCTCTCAGCCAGCTCTGTTAACAGCCTGAATGAGAATTAGCATGTGGAAACTTCAGAGTGAGAATTTTCTGCACCAGCATTGGTAGTCAAAAATTATCAGTGCATTTCCAGTGACCCAAATGACACAAGGAATTCACAAGTGCCTGCAGTTGTAGGGGCTATTTCTTCATCAAATGGATGAGTGTTGTAAACTCATTTACAACTCTCAAATATTATAAATTTTAATCTTACCTCTCAATTTGAAAGTTATTTTGTTGCAACCAAGCAATGTGACGTTCTTGCATATGCCTAGCTCCTATAGAGCAGACCAAGTATTGCATTCTGTACCCTCTAAGAGGTGGTTTCACCTTTGTGCCATTAGTATTTCACAATGTTATTTAGTTTGCTCTCCTCCACCCTCTTCTGACTGAATCGAGCAGCCACTTAATTCAGAGGTTTGGTTTGACAGGCTCTTCCAGCTGAACAGGAACTATGACGAAGGCCTGGGGATCAACATCCAAACATGGGATTCAGCTTGGCAATCACAGATGCCTAAAACCAACTGATCCTCCAGGTAGATACCAAAGCCAAGCAGCAGTGACACAAGATCTAACTCAGGAAGCTTCTAGCTGAGAAGACTTCTAGCTGTGCTTCTTAGATTTGTTGTCAAATGCAACATTTGGAAGTGGTAAATCATTGCAGGAGCCTCGATGCTTGGCAACTACATTTGAGCTGGGTTTCTGGCAATACAAGCTGTGGCTTCATAGTTTCATACAGTTTTGATGGGGACATGTGAGCCGTCAGTGACTGATCATTTTAGGAAAACCTGACAGAAAACAGAAATTTTCCTTATTTTCTCTTGCTATAATGAAGTGAGTGGAAGCTGAATGAAATAAAGTTGTCTCATTTATTATACAGATGACTCACATGCTTTCTGACTCATGCCAGTAAAATCACCCTGCCACGAGCAGAATTATGCCAGAGCTTAGGGAAAATTGTGCTCTGTGGGCCCACCCCCACCCCCTTCCTGAGTACTGGGATGTCACGATGCTGTTCAGAGCTGTCCTTCTGCTTGGGGCTGGGGCACTAACTCATTTAGTTACAGGATGACTTTTCTGGCTATAGATATACCCTCTGGAAAAGGATGCTGTTAATCAGCACGATCCATGACATCATTAAGTTAACAGCTACTGCATATAAGGGGCATAGTACAGCTTTGTCATTCTCTATTTAAAATGCTTCTGTTCTCTTATCCATCAGGTAAAACAAAGATGCCGTGGAAACCTGTACTTGCAGAACAGATGCCTCCATAATTGTGCTGTTAAAAAGTCTGTGCTGTCAAGCTCTGCATTTCGTCTCCTTTCCATCTGCTTCTTGTCTGGTTATGTTTGAGCAGCAGCCATCATCTCCCCTCAGCCTGCTTTCCAAACTCGATGTGATGGGGTACTGCCGAGAGTTTGAATAGAAAACAGAATGTAATTGTGTGATGTCAATGTAATGTTGTACTTCCTTACATATTGAGACGTTGCCATTTTAGTCAGGAATAAAATTCATTCGGGTTGCCTTTCTCGAATACGTGCAGGTGAACTCTCTCTGCATTTCCACTAAAATCCTAAATTTGCATTAGTGTTTAAGTTATAAGTTGACTTTCTGTATTTGGTTTCGTCTATAGAGATTTCTTAAAGAGTAAAGTTTTCCACTTATCAAGAGCAGGTTTTCACTTTTTCAATTGGATTTTGGTAAGATTTTCTATGGAATAAAACCTCACACTTCAAATGCTTTCACTTACTCTTATCTCTCCAACTTCTGTTTGAGTGCTGAGATCTAGGCAGAGGAAAATGAAACAGCCCATTTGAGATTCTGGCAAAAAAAAACTGACCCTGTAATTCTTCCTCTATTCTGGTATTTTATAAGTAGTGAATTCTGTGAATCATTTTATTTTCACATGTGCTATTCATGGACATTTATTCTTGTGAAATGGTTATTTATTGTGACTATAATTCCAGTCCTTTCTTGTGGATTTCACATTGTCCTCTTGAAAAATTGAATCCAGCTCTGTGTAACTGTTTACATTTGTCAAACCCTTCCTTTCCCCCCAATACACTGACTTTGCTTTTCTCTCTCATGCATTTTACCTTCTCTGGTGGGGACCTGGCACATGAATTCTAAAAGGAAGAGGAGAGCAGGATAAATTAATATTGCAATTTATATATTGATTTTCTTGTAGTCTCACATTGTGTGAAGGATAATTTTTTATGTAAATTGTGCTAAAGTTTCTTGAGGAAGTTCTAAGATAAACTGATAAATATGAATTAGTCAATAGAGTAAATTAGATATGACAACTTGCTGACAAATCTTTGAGGCAAATAAATTGTACCATAGCTAGAGTTGCAAAAATATGTTTAATTAGACTTGATTTCTCTGAGTTTTTCACATGGAACCAGATTTCACTGTAAAATAAACTCAGAAAATGCCAGATAATGCATTTTCCTATTAAGAAATTTACAATGAATATTTGCATGGTAAAAACCTCAGAAATGTTGTACAATCAAAAAACTTTTTGATTGTCTTTTACTTTATTCAATACAATTTCCCCCCTTTGCCATGTCTGTTGACAAGCTGATGTTCATTAAAAATCTGAACAAAAAATTTTATTCCAGTTTGTAATATGGAATCGTTTTTAAAAACATTACTAAAGTTCAAAATATGGAATTTTTTTAAATTTTAAATTTGTTTATTTTTTATTGAAGCAATATTTGGCTATCTCCATTGGGTATTGCCAGAGTAGCGCATCTACCACCAAATCACCAGATTCCACATCCATACTCATTGTACGTCCTTCCTTTGTTCTCACCCATCTGCTATACCCTTTCTGCCTTGGTGCTTCAGTTCTGTAGTCAGTTTTCAAGGGTTTGTTTTTAACTTTGTCTTGATCTTACTCTTAGTTTAGGTACTTTATGTTCCGCACATTAGTGAAAGCATCCAGTAATTTATCTTTATCCTTCTGACTTACTTTACTTAGCATTATTCCTTCTAGCTCCATCCATATTGTCACAAATGGCATGAGTTTATCATCTTTTTTGATTAACTGAATAATAATTACATTGTGTATATAGATCACATCTTGTTCATCCAGCATCTGCTTTAGGGCACTTAGGTTGTTTTCGTAATTTAGCTATAGTAAATAGCATGGTAATAAGTATAGTGGAATTACTGGGTAGAATGGCTGATTCATTTTTGATGTTTTGAGACACCTCCATATGCTATTCTTAGGGGCTAGACCAGTTTGCACTCCCACCAGCAGTACAGGAGGGTTGGTTCCCTTTTCTTCAATCCTCGCCAGCACTTGTTGTTTCTGGTCTTTTCAGTAGGGGCCATTCTCACAGGTTTGACACGGGCTCTCATTGTACTATTGATTTCCATTTCCCTAATGAAAAGTGATGGTGAACATTTTTCATGTGCCTGTTTGCAGTCTGTATATCTGCTTTGGAGAAGTGTCTCCAAAAGTTTAGTCTTCCCATTTTTTTTGATGGGGTTATTTGTTTTTGTAGAGTTTCAAGAATTTTTTGTATATCTTTTTTTTTAAGTTATTCATTTATGCACACAAGATCTGGGGTACAGGCCAGAGTCCAGGATGGTGAGAGAATTCTCCAGAGACAGAGCCAGGAATAGAACAGGCAGACTGACTGAAACACACTGCTCAGGGGAGTAGCGGGCAAGGCAGGAGAGGTCTGTTATGCCATGTGTGTCCCCTCCCTGGCCAGTGGCAGGGATCGAACTCATGCTGTAGTGGCTGCGGTTTGCTTCACAATGCATTACTTAACCCACTGCGCCACCAGGGAGGCCCCTCTTTGTATATCTTTGATTTATTTTCTCTTTTTTTTATTTTTTTATTAAAATATTTTAAAATTTACATATACATGCCATCAATTGTAATCCCCATACATTCCCCATCACCATCTCACCAGTGCACCATCACCTCAGTCCCTCGTGTTCCCATCTTCCCTCAACCCTCCCTCTCCCCTCCCCACCAGGTGTCCCC
>JAGFMF010011618.1:75109-105883 GCA_019455555.1 Galemys pyrenaicus | reverse complement strand
TTGTCAGTTAGGAGAGCTTTGGCTATTCGAGGTCTTTTGTGTCTCCATATGAATTTCATCAAATTTTTTTCTATTTCTTTGAAGAATGACATTGCAATTAATTGGCCGGTTTAGCAAAGTAGCAGGATACAAAATCAACATACAAAAATCAGTAGCCTTCCTCTACACAAACAACCAAGCTGAAGAAGAGGAAATAAAGAAAACCACCCCCTTTATAATTGAAACTAAAAAATCTAAATACTTGGGAATAAATCTAACAAAAGAGGTGAAGGACCTCTACAAAGAAAACAACAAAACATTGCTAAAAGAAATAGAAGAAGATACAAAGAAATGGAAAATTATCCCTTGCTCATGGACTGGAAGAATTAACGTCATCAAAATGGCCATCCTACCAAAAGCAATCTACAGATTCAACGCTATTCCAATAAAAATTGCTATGTCATTCTTCAAAGATTTATTTTCTCTTATTCAGTAGGGTGTCTTTTCATTTCTGTTAGCTTCTATGTCTTTGATATTGGGTTCTAGAGATTTTTTCTTTGTGTATAGCACTATTCCCTTGAGTACTCCTGTTGCCATTTGCTGGGTCGTCCTTCCCATTGTTAGTTTGGAGACCTAGTTGCTCTTTGTGGGACTTCCTCTGTGCATGGCTTCTCCCACCTCACTGGTTAGAGGTCTCACTATTTGGGCAGGCAGCTGGCTACATCTCTGTGAGGGTCTAAAGCTTCTGGCTGCTCTGGCTTCTACTCCTTTGTGGGTCTGAAGTCTCTCTGTTCTTACTTGGTGCTGACATGGTCTCGTGGGAGATCACCAGGCCTCTGAGGGCTTTGGCACCTTTGCCAGTGTGGGGTCAGAGTCTCTGGTCTGGGTGGACATGTTAGGGGTTTTGTGGGAGATCACAAGCCTCTGTGTGGGTTTGGGCTCTCACCAGTCTGGGTGAGTGCTGATGGGGCCTCATGAGAGGTCCCTAGGCCTCAGGTCCATTTTAAAATATGGAAGGTAATTATATTTTCTATGTTAGATGACATTATTTGTTTGAACGAATCATTGCTGCCATTGAAATCAATATAAGAAACCATTTTGAGTTTTTTTTGAACAAATTGTTGCTGCCGTTGAAATCAATGTAAAAAACAATTTTGAGTTTTTTTGAACAGTGGCTGCCATTGAAATCAATCTAAGAAGCAATTTTGAGTTTATTTTTTAAGATAAACAATTTATCTTATTTTTATATTCTTATCACCAAACACAGTGGTATTTGACAAAATTCAATTTTTGTGGTTACTAGCAGTGAAGAAAAATATATCTGAAGACTTTTTCTATTTAGATCTCTTAAGAAGTAAAATGTTTCACTTATCATGAGTAGAATTTCACTTATGTACTAGAAAACTAACTGAAATATTAGAAAGAAAATTAAAGTCTCTTGCAATCTATCCCAAAAAGTGCATTCTCCTAAACTAACCTGTTTTTTTTTTTAAAATAATTTTAGTGACCAGTAGCATCTCATTGTGGATGGATACATTCAATTAATAATTTTCTAACTGATGAAAAATTTTGAAGTATTCAATAGCTATTATAGTTGTATCCTAAAAGACAATTTTTTTCAGAAAATGATTTTTCTAAGTTGTAATATGATAATAAGAAGCATTATTCATTAAACCCATGTCATTTTCTCCATGTCAGTAAATCACAGATTTAATCAAAGTTATGAGTTCAGTGGAAATAATTATGTAATGTTTTCTAGTGGAGGTTTTGTTGACTTGTTTTTGTTATGAAGCTACTGGAAATACCATGTAATTGTTGTTAGAGTAGTGAGTATGTGGCCTGACAAAACAGGAGAGTAAAGTGACAATAGCCAATGTACTGGTAATTAGAGTTTAATAGTAATTTAGTTTATGTTAATCCAGAACTAATTATTCCAAGTCTATCTGTGTTTTCCTTATGATGCCTCAAAGCCATTTGCCTATTTTGTTATGCTTTAACTTCAGGTGAATAAAACCACATCAAAACAAGCATGGAAAAGGGCTCTGAGTAGACTAGAGGGTTGTGGTGTTGAAGCCATGCAGAATTATAGTCTGCCAACACTCTCATTAGATTTGGAGGTCCAGTGTATACCTATATCTTAAATTAATCTGGAGGATTGGAGCCATGGCCCCAATGCACAAAATATCAGTACGTCTTAATACAAGAGAAAGAGCGCCTGGGGCTGATGGAAACATCTTTCAAGCTATTAACTGCATAATAGCTATTGTGCCATATAGATAGAGAAAAATTTTGACCCTCTGGACCCATGCTCTTTACTTGGCCTCTTTGAATTATTTACTCTTCAGTTTTGCCCTCCTTATTATTTTTGTGGTAGTAGTTATTAACTGTAGCATCTGTTTCCTCTCTTCGAGTCTTCGAGGTGGTTACATTCTATTCCTACAATGCTCTATTTATTCACAATAAAACTTTTGCTTTTATTATTATACAGTATCTGTATTTCTTAATCTTTCTTAAAAAATGACAAGAGAATTAATACTCCCTTATAGTCTCCTCATTTACTATATCATTAAATATCATTAAGTATTTTGATATCTTTGATTTCATAGGTATTTTATATTCTGATTTTACACATATATACAATACACATATAACTTTATTTTAAACTCCTCAAAGGGCAAACTATATTTGTTTAGTCTGAATTTTGGAGATTTTAATATATTAGATACAGCAGATGATTCATCATTACATAATAAGTACTCCATTGATTGCTGATTTAGATTGATTATCAATATGATGTAAGTCAATTTGTTCTCACTTATTCTATTTTCCTGAAGTCACATGGAAGTTAAATGAAGGGGTCTGCGATGGTGTTGTATCTGTTTATCATACAGTTGAGTCTCATAACCTAGCAAAATTGAATTGATATACCTTTCAGCATTTGGCATATTAAAATGATAACATAAGAAGGAAGAACAGTGGGAGAAGTAGCTTAGAGTTAATATAAATCCTTAATGCTTTATTCTTATGCTATGTGAATTAGATATTAAATCATTAAAGAGTTAAGTGACTATTCATTGAGTATACTGTGCTAGGCACATGGGACTTAACTATATGTAGAGCACAAAACTAGATATGATTATTTCCTTTGTGGAACTTACTGTCCAACTGCATTGCAAAAATGTTGTAAAATGACTACATGTTAATATTTATCTGATAAAATCATAATGGATAAAGATAAAGATGCCATCCAGCTGAAGATGGCATTGAATGCAAAGATCCTGAGAATCTTGGGGCATGTTCCAGTAAACAAATAAGGAGGTAATAAGAAGGGGGAGAATAGCATTGGCTAAAGTAGAGGCTCAACCATCCTTTGTCTTATTTCATGAAGTGACAAGGTGAGGTTTAAGGTTTAATGTTTTAAATGTCTGTGCAGAAAAATCAATTGGTGGGAATAAAAATTAGAAGTAGAGAAAATTCTTAAGCTTTTTTACCCTTTAAATTCATGCCATATCATGTTGATTGATAGCTTGGTTAATGCAGTAGCAATGGATAAAGAGGGGAGTACATGAGTATAATGAGATAAACTTCATTATTTGTGATATATAGAAGGAGGAAGTAATAAAAATGATTATTTCTTGCTTCTATAACTACATAAAATAACAATGACGTTTACTGAGAGAGAGATTTGGTAATTTGAATGGTGCGAGTTTGTTCCATTTTGTACTTGTTTCTTTGAACTTTCTATATTGAGATGTCTATTAGATATCTAAATGAGATGTAAATCTCTTATCAATCTAATCTGTTTATCATCTAACATCCATCTATATATCTACCTGGTTCTTTCTCGATCTATATATGCATCTCTGGGTCAAAAGTGAGAAGTCTAGATTTGAGATACAAGTCTGGGAGTCAATATATAAAAGGTACTTGAAGCAACATGAAGTAGAGAACATAGAGAAAAGTGAAAAGGGTTAGGATTGTGTGTTAAGATGCCCTATGTGTGGAGCTTTGGTAAAGAAGTCATCTGAAGAACTTGAATAAGAGTGGCCAGGATGTTAAAAGGAGAGTCAAAAAGTGTAGTGACACTGAAGCCTAGAGCAGAAAAATGTCCTGATGAATAAATGACCATCTTTGCCAAATGCTGAAAGGTCAAAGGGTATGAGGATACATATATCCCCTAGTCTGGGGTCACTGATAACCTTTGCAAGAACCATTTCAGTGGTGTTATGGGGATGCAACCCAGGTAAATAAGTGTTGAAAACTGAATTGTGAGATGAGGAAAAATAAACAATATTTCACGATTGATTGATTGATTGATTGATTGCAAAGAGGTGGACAGAGAAATGAGGTGGAAGTTGATGTAGAATGTGAGGACCAAATAAAGTTTGTGTTTAATGAAAACTGGATATTTTCAACAGAGACGATTCACACAATGTGGATATTTCATAAGAACAGACAATATAAAGAAATAGCTAGAATTAACTGTTAGTTGAGTCAGAATTTTTTTTTATTGAGACAGGCATTACCTACCTTTCTTATACATTTCCATACTTGAATACAGATGTATATTATTGATATAATGATCCAGAGACAAACTAGAATGAAACAGTGTTCGTATTTTACCAACTGTTAGTGTCTAGAGTGATCGTAGGAAACTGTAATAGTCTTTGTCTAAAGGTGACCTTGGTGACTAGTATATTTTTTTAAAAAGACTATGATGTCAGTCCAGTGACTCCAGCTGCAACAGGAATGGAAAATTTTGCCACATTAATTCAAATTCGTCTTTTTCTTTTGCTGGTGTCTATAGCAGTGTTTCTGGAGCCCTAATGTCATTGTTGATTCTGACTTTTTATGTCATTCTAGAATTGTCTTGTTAAAAGCAAGAGGAAAGCGATAGAAAATCAAATTTAACTTCATAATAAACAGAAATCTGTAGTCCTCAAACATTTCAACATCAGAGAAAGAGTAGCAAGAGAAAAGATCTGAGTCCAGAGCTCTCCATTCTCAGTGGTCTTAGCTAAGGCTACCACCACATCTCCCTTATGTGGATCTCAGATCAGTGTGGTCACTGGCACAATTGGGCCTTCCAAAGAGAAAAGACATACAGGTCATCTGTTACTCTGATATTTTGCATATGATATTGCCTCTGCAATGGACATGGTAACTCAGAGTTTTGGGGTAGATTTTTAAAATCGATTGCTTGCCTTTTGAAACTGTCTCTGAATTCAGAACTGTCATGGTAAATTTGCCTTTCTTCTCTTTAAACATTAGTATTTGGAAAGCTTCTACTGGAGTTAAAATAAGGGAAGGTGTTTCTGAATTGTCTTTGTCTTTTTGTTCCTGTGTTTGTTTTTCCTTTTCTCTGTTTTTTAATTGTTGTTGTTCTTTTCTTTGTGCCCATTTTTTGTTTGCTTTTTTTCTTTATATTCCTCCTACTAATGAAACCATCCAATATTTTTCTCTTGCCTTTTGTCTTATTTCACTAAGCATAATTCCTTCTAGCTCCATCCATGTTACTATAAATGCTTTAACTTCTCTTTTTTAATTGCTGAGTAGTATTCCATTGTGTTTATGAACCACATCTTCCTGATTCAGTCATCTATTTTTGGGCATTTGGGTTGTGGGGGAGGGTCTTGGAAGGGGGTAGAAAGCACAGGGGACAGAGGTGATGGTGCACTGGTGGAATGGTGATGGGAACTCCATGGGGACTATGATTGGTGTCAAATATGTGTAAAGAAATTAATAAAAAAATTTTAAGTGTCAAAAAATAATAAAATAAAGGAAGAACTTGCATGACAGAGTGCAGAACTCAAAAAAACTGTCAGATGCTGAGGGGCTTCATGGAGACAGAGTCTTATTTAACTCTGAGCATGTTTGGGTGGAAGAGTTTTCAGGTGACAGATATTCTGACATATTTTGATACATGGGTATGTAGTTCCTTATCTTGGCAAGGAGATCAAATACAGAAATCAACCCAGCTACTTACTCAAAGATAAGAGGGAGTTTTTTCTCTGATTCTCATAAGCACAAGATCCTTAGTCAGAAATATTCCTGAGTGGCAATCATGTAAAAATTGCAATCATGTAAAGATTACTACTTGACCCTCAGTGAAAATTACCTACCTTTTCCTACTTGGCTTCTTCAAAATATGTTTGTTTAGCTCAAGACATATGTCTCAATAACACCTTTGAAGATGCATCCCCCAAAGCAATAAAAATGAGAGAGAAGATAAACAGGTGGGACTACAAGAAGATAAAAAGCTTCTGTACAGCAAAGGAAACATTAAACAAAAACAAAAAGAAACCCCACTGACTGACTGGGAAAAAATCTTTGCACTCCATACAACAGACAAGGGTCTGATCACAAAGATATATAAAGAACTCATAAGACTCAAGAAAAATAAAGTAAAAAACCCAATCAAAAAATGTCAGAAGAACTTAAAAGACACTTCTTCAAAGAGGATGTACACATGGCCAACGGGCACAAGAGAAAATGCTCAACATTCCTCATAATCAGGGAAATGCAAAATAAGACCACAATGAGGTATCACCTTACACCGTTATGAATGGCACATATCAAAAATCCAACAACAAATGTTGGTGAGGATGTGGAGAAAAAGGAACTTTACTACACTGCTGGTGGGAATGCACGTTAATCCAACCACTATGGAAGGCTGTATGGAGGTTCTTTAGTCTACTAGAGATGGGACTACCCTATGATACAGCAATCCCACTCCTAGGGACCTACTCAAAGGACACAAAAACACTGATCCAAAAGAGTACCTTTTCCCCCCTGTGTTTATTGCAGCACTATTTATAATTGGTAAGACCTAGAAACAACCCAAATGCCCAAAAGCAGATGACTGGATCAAGAAGATGTGGTACATATACACAACGGAATACTATTCAGCAATCAAAAATGATAAACTAGGGCCATTTATAGAAACATGGATGGAGCTAGAATTATACTCAGTGTAACAAGTCAGAAGGTAAGAGAAAAATATCAGATGGCTTCACTTTTGGGAGGAATTGTGAAAGAACAACAACTATAATAAAAAATAAAAAAGAAGAAAACAAACAAAACAAGAGCAAGCTCAAGGAAATGGGCAATTACAACCAAAAACAAACAAACAAACAAACTCAACAAGATCAAAAGGTCAAAGATAAACCAAAGGGATCATGGGGGGTGGGGGAGAGGGGAGGGCAAAGACAGGGATGAGGACATAAAGAGCACAAGGGACTGAGGTGATGGTGCACGGGTGAAATGGTGGTGGGAACTCCCTGGGGAATACAAATGATGTCAAATACAATTAAATAAATCTAATAAAAATTAAAAAAAAACTGATATAGAAATGCCTTTAAAAAATAAAAATGGAAATGCCATATGACCCATCAGATTACTTCTAGGTATTTATAATTTTAGAAATATTTGAACTCTCTATGAAAAGATTTATGCACTCTCTAGTCACTGTAGCATTATTCACAATAGCCAAAACATGGAATCAACTTAAAGCCACTGACAGACAAGTGGATAAAGAAATTGTGGTATATATACTCAACAAACTATGATTCAACTATTAAAAAATGTGACTTCTGGGACAATATGGATGGATCTTGAGGTGATTTTTTCCAAGAGAAATAAGTCAGAAGGTCAAGGACAACTACCAGGTGGTTTCACTGATTTGTGAACTAGAACTAACCAAAGAGAAAAAAATTGACAAATAAATATTAGTCTCTCAAACAAAGAAAAAAACAAAATATGTTTGTTTAGTAGGGAGGTCCAAGAGAAAGCAAAACTTGCTATATAGGAATTGCTTCTTCCAGGTGACTACAGTAAAATCTTTAATGTGAAATTGTGGCATATGCTTGATTATTTGTCTCTGAACTCCAGCAAACTGTCAAATGGAGCATTTGGGGATGATTGGCATCTAATCAACATGTTTACTGCTGTTTTTTGGATTCACTGATTGTTAATAATACAATGGTGCCTTTGCTGTTTCATAAAGGTTATGCTGTCACAGAAATATTTTCTGCAGAGTCTCATTCACCTAAAGGTGAGCACTTGAGAAAGAACACAGAATATGATAGTATCACACAGTTGCATTTATATGCATGCTTTTGATAGTGAATTGGGAATGAAATATGGAAAGCATCAATTCCATTCCTTTACTTTTCCTTTTTATAGTGCCCTATTTCATAAGCTGAGAGAAAACAAACACAATTAAATGACTTAACTTAGATAGTGACTTATAAACTTATTATTGAATTTACCTTGATGTTAAAATTCCAAGCTTTTGGAATGTTAGCCATCATTCAGTCTGAGTGTGTGTGTGTGTGTTTGTGTGTGTGAAAGTGATCGATTAAATGCAAAAAGACAATGCAGTTTTAAAATGAAAGTGATAGCCCCTCTTAAAAAAAAACTTTAAGTGGTTGACATATTAAATAACTATACATTTTCAATGTATAACTCAACAACGCAGAGTTTAGGAACAGGTATACACCCATGAACGCATTATCACCTTCAGGGCCATGACCATATTTATTCACTGCCAAAGTTTTCTTATGTTCTTGTTTATTGGTGGTAAGAACACTTAACATGAGATCAACTTTCTTAGTTTGCTTTAAGTGTACAATACATAATTGCTAGCTATAGGCTCACTCTACATAGTAGGTCTCCGGAACTTATTTATCTTGTATAACTGAAACTGGATCCTATAACCAAAACTTCCCCATTTCCTATTCCCCTCAGTCCCAAGCAACAGTCATTCTACTTTCTGCTTCTATGAATTTGATTATTTTATATTCTACATATAAATAAGTCCATACAGTATGTTTTCTGTGTCTGGCTTATTTTACATGGCATAATGGCACGAAAGTCCATCCATGTTGTCATAATTTTCTGCATTTCTTTCTTTTTAAAGGCTGAGTAATATTCCATTCTATCTTTATACCACATTTAAAAATTCGTTTTTTCATGGACATTTAATTCATCTCCACATCTTTTCTATTATGAGTAATCCAAAATGAGCAAGGTAGTTCAAATATCTCCTCAAGATCCAGATTGATTTACTTTGGATAATAGGCAGAAGTGGGAATCCTGGATCATGTGATGGATCTTTTTAAAATTATTTTGAAAAACACTGTATCGTTTTCCACATTATTTATACCAACTTACATTTCCACGAGCAGTCTGCCAGGGTTTCATTTTCTCCATGTTCTTGCCAACATTTTTATCTTTTACTTTTTTTTTTTTTCAAAGATTCATTTGTTTATGCATACAAGCACCGGGGTACAGGCCAGAGGTGTATGGGGGTGAGAGGATTCACCACAGAGAGCGGGGAGCAGAACAGGCAGATCAGCGGAAGCACACTGCCGAGGGGAGCAGCGGGCACAGCAGGAGAGGTCTGCTGCACCATGTGGGTCCCCCCCTGGCCGGCAGCAGGGATCGAACTC
This sequence comes from Galemys pyrenaicus, assembly GCA_019455555.1. NCBI lineage: Eukaryota > Metazoa > Chordata > Mammalia > Eulipotyphla > Talpidae > Galemys > Galemys pyrenaicus. The sequence continues at coordinate 96,452 of JAGFMF010011618.1, read as the reverse complement.
GTGCTGCAGTGGCTGCGATTTGCTTCGTAGTGCATTGCTTAACCCACTGCGCCACCAGGGGAGGCCCTATCTTTTACTTTTTTAATAATAGTTATTCTAACAGGTGTCAGGTGATAGCTCATTGTGGTTTTGATTTAAATTTCCCTGATGATTTGTGGTATTGAACATCTTTTCATATTTTTGTTAGTCTTTTTTGGATGCATGTTTTTCATATCATTTGCACTTTTTTAGGTTATTTGATTGTTTCCTTTGTTATACATAATTTCTTTTATATTAATGCAATTCTGCTATTTTATTTTTGCTTTTTTTTTTGTATGGGTTTTTTCACATCTGCAGTCACTTCTAAAGCCAAAGTCATGCAATTTCCGCCCCCCTTTCCCCCAGTTTTATGACTTCAGTTTTATTTTCAAGTCTAATCAACTTTGAGTTCATTTTTGCTTTAGTTGAGTGATAAGGGCCAAATTTATTTTTTTGCGCATGTGTATTCAGTTTTCTCCACATTATTTATTACAGATTGTCCTTTCCTCATTGTGTATTCTTGCTGATCTTGTTGAATATTAGTTGATGGTATATGTGTAGATTTAGTTGTGGGTTCTTTACTCTGTTCCATTTGTTTATGTGTCTGTTTTTATGCCAAAACCATGCTGTTATTATTGTAGCTTTGTAATACAGTTTAAAACTAGAAAGCATGATGCCTCCCCAGCTTTACTCTTCTTGCTAAAAGCTGCTTTAACAATTTCGGGATTTTATGTATTTTCCTATAAATTTTAGTATTGATAATCTATTTCTGTGAAAAATTCATGCCATTCATTCCTTTTAAAAAACAATTTAATGATACTGTATTGCTGGACAAAAATACAACATGTATTCATAAGCCTCACTTCATCCACTACCAGTGTTCTAGTAGTAGAACTATCTATTCATAGTAACCTATCAGTTTTGATGCTAGTTTTAATTGTAAGTGGCCAGGTGATTTGTTCAAAGTAGAGAGAGCTAGATGAATCACTGTTGTTTTGTTTGTTTATGTTTACTAGGAGGATAAAATCTTAACATTCATCCAAGTTATTCACTTTCAACATCGTGGATCAGACTCTACCAGGTAAGCTAGTCTGTTATATCCGTGCATTGGTTAACTCATCCCAGTTTACAGTAATTTGTCATTTTCTATATCTGCCTGCTCTGTCCAATAATTCAAATCTTTGCTTCTCTCCACATAGCAAATGTTTCCTCTAGAATGACTCTTAACTTGTTATACTTCTCCCTCTATGAGATCTAGTTCTCAAATCTATTCAGTCCATTGTGGATTAACTGGCACTTTCCATCCCTGACTTCATTGGGTAGAAACACCTATTTGGGGGCTTCTGAATCAAATAAAGCCCTGGTGCCTCCAGAGGGTGCACTCAGAAATATAATGATTTTTGTCACCTCAACACTTCAATGTAATAAACCCTTAGTGATCAGTCACCTAGTATAGCTACAAAAGTGTGGGCAGTCACTGAAGTTTGGGGGTGAATTAATAATACATTTCATCCTGAACTAGTCATGTGGTCAGGCATTTGTATCTTCAAAGAATGACCAGTGATAATGAGTGGCTCAGCTTCAACTCCATTATTTACATAATAGTTTCCTTGGATTTCTTACCTGTTGATTATTTGCTATAAGCATTTACGGAGGACAGTTGCTAGGATTAGAATCATAACTTTTAATCAGCAGTTCTTAAAGTGTTGCTCTTTTAAGAGGTCCATGAGATCAAAATTTTTTTCAGAATAATTCTAAAATGTTATTTTCTCTCCTCGCTCTCATTCTTTCATGAGCATATAGTGAAGTTTTCCAGAGGTTGCAGGATGTGATAATGCTATTGCACTGCAGCTAACAAAACAGGTGCTTACATATTATTGGATTTTAAACTTTTCTCAGTGATCCACTTAAATAAAATTACAATGGGATCCTTTATTTTTTAAATAAAAAGAAATTATAGACAAAAAATGTTGGAACTTCAGATCTGGATTAATGCCTTGCTACTTGCATTGCTAGAATCCGCAAGATGAATTATTTTTCAATGTCTCCTCTCAAGAATTTGATCATTATTTAAAGCAATGAAAACCTGTTTTGTCATTAGAAATTGACCCATCAGAAACAGAATTCTCAATGAGGTAATATATATATATTTACATATATATAAAATTTAAAATAATTAGAATGTAGCTTCAAGTGTCAGATTGCTCAATAATAACTAGATTTGTAACCTGCCAGTAGCTTAAATAACCTCTTTGTGCTTCAATGTCCTCTTCTATTAAATGAAGCTGAATTCTAGTTATGTCACCTGGTTGTTAAAGGAATATGAAATAGCACATTTAAGGAACCTACAGCAGAGGTAGCATATGGTAGTCCTTAACAAATACTGTTAGTTGTAATCATGATTAAACCCATTTGACTAAAATTAAAAAAAACACTTAAATATAGAATTGGGATCTTTCGAGGTTAATTATTTTGGAGATAATGTTTAAAACCCAAAAGTAATATATATTTTTTCCTTATACACTAATTTGGCTAATCTTTTTCAGTCATTAAGCACTTGGAATGAAACTTTGGGTCTTGTAATTGTTCTTTAGTTGGATTGCAATGTGAGAACAATATCAAAAGAAAAGAGGTAGCAATAATGCAGATTTGACAGATTATGTGCATACAGATATGCACAAGAGAATCTGATCTATAGGTTTTTGTTACGCAGTGGTTGAACTATTCTAACTCAAAAGAAGGAGCAGACATTGTGCTTACTTGATAATATGTTCAACTCTTTGGAGTTGTTTTTAAGACTGAAATGTTCTTCCCAATTCTGAAGCATTTACTTTTACTCAAATTTACAATCCTAGGACTAGTGTTAAAAACAACAATACAGACAAGTGACTTTTTTGTTTTTAAGTTAGGTCCAATGTGCTGAAGATAATGATTTGTGACATGAACCTGATGAAGCTGCTATAATTGACATAGTCCAAAGTAGCAATCTGATTATAGTACCCTCAATTGCAGCTTTCTTTTAAACTAATTCTATCTTGAATTGGGGGAATGATGTCATGATGTCTCACTATATTCATCTCCTATGTATATAAATAAAAACCAGTAGTCACTGAAGTATTACATGTAAATATCTGAATGAACAATTTGGATGACTTCACATTTAGATAATACACAGTTCAGCTGGGGAAAGGGGCATTGTGGCTAATAGGATGGGACTGAACAATAGCCCCAAGACTATCTGAATTTTTCCTTGAGCTAGTTCCCATGGAGAGAAATGTAAAGTACATGTTATTATTGACTAGGTCTTAACCCAACGGACAGGGTGTTTAGTGGATTGGAGGATCCTTCATATTATAATGAAAGCTTGTTAAAATATTTGCTCAATTTCAGTTCTAAAGCCATACTAAAATCTTTGTTTTTATACATTGTATACAAGGAAATTCCAATCAGGGTACAATTATCAGTGGTATATAGTGATATAATGTGTGTATGTATATATGGATATATACTTATGATAGAACTTCTTCAGTAATTTCTTTAGTGTCATGATGGAAAGATATATTAACATTTATTGCACATTTATCACATTTTAGTGATATGCTTGAAACTGGAATATTGTGATTTATTTAATATTCACAGCAATCCTGTGAATAGGCATGATCCAGTTTTATAGATGAGGAAAATGAGTTTTAGAGAATAAAAGTCACTTGCCAACTTGCATCAGGACAGATTGTTTCTCCTCTGAGTCTCTTTTATATCCTATATGTATTCACAAAACCTAGCAAATTCTCTCATCATTTCAGCTTTTTGTTTCTAACATTTGTTTCTTGGCTCCTTCACTCACTCAACCTCATTTTCCTCCTCCTTTCTCTGTTAATTTTCCTTTATAGCCAACCTCTTTAATCTGCTTTCACTTCCCCAGGTTTTTTGAATACCTTGTTCATATTGTAGTACATTAAATAATTTTATTGTAATAATTTTTGTGTTTTATGTACAATAACTGCTTTCCCAATAACCCATGAACTTCTTAATGGTAGGGTCTATGTCTTTTCAGCTATGATTTAAAGCACTGCAGTGCAAAGTAGACACAATAAATACTTGGCTAGATGAGTATATAACTGTTAAAATAACATTGAATAAATCTCATGTCATTCATGGGATTCTCCCAGTTTTGCTGAACTTTAAGATGAGCAAATATTTACTTTTTCTTTCTCTCCCACTAGATTGTTTCATAATGACAAGGATTATATTGATTTAATTGCTGCTGTGGTGCCTGTAATTAGATTAGATTGCCACAAACAAACAAACACATGTGTGTGCGTGCACATACACACAGCATTTAATAATTATGTATTGAATATGTTAAGTTTACCAAATCATTAATTCCCAGAATTTGTTAAAGAGAAGAATATTTTCTCCAAAGTCCAATTCATCCCTTTAGGCCAATGTGTTCATTAAAAGTTTTGAGCATCAAAATGTGCTTAGCAACATCCTTTGTGTAGGAAATAAACAGATGAATATGTGTTAAACAACTTGTATTTTATGTTTTAAAGACATAAATTTATTTTATGTTTAAATTTATTTTATACATGTTGAGGTAGCATTGTTTATGATTTAGAGGTATAAGATCTCCCCCTTCAGGTACAGTTATCACATACCCAGCCACCAATAAAAAACCATGGTTAAGGGGATTCCATTTTAATAGGTGATAACTGATAGCGTCAATTATTTTTATGAGATATGATGATAGCGGAACTAAATATTTTTCTGGTGTCATGCTAATATTTATTTTCACCAAATTCCTGCCAAATGTTTTTGATTAAACATAGTCTTCTTCAAAGTTATTTATGTGGCAGATTAATGATTAGTCAATATGAAGGAGATGGCAATTATGTTGTATAGCACAGAGCTCACAACTTCTGTCCATTTGTTATTAACAACTTCAAAAGAGCTGTAGTTTTGAAAATCATTTTGAGAGATTTTTCTGTTAAATATGAAATACTTGCATTTCTTTTTCGTGGAGGATGACTGTTGCCACAGAACCCTGCTTATATGCATGAAACAAATTCTTTGAAAATTAATTTTTCTTTATTCTCTATTTATCAAAATCCCCTGCTGTATTTACAAAAATGATGTGTTATACACTATTGTTAGCAACAAGGCATCTTAACTTTAACATTATTTCCATAAGTCAGGAAGACAAAATGAAGTATTTGGATGTAAAAGCTATGGTGAGGAATGTATTGAGAATTATTAGGAAAATCTAATAGTGTTTTATTAAAGGGTAATTTTATTTTTTATTTACCAATTTTACTATGTATTTTGATACATGGAATAGATATTTGAACTCCATTATAACAGTGATGGGATTGGATTTCATGAAACTTTCAATATTATAACATCTTGGTTCTTATTTTTCAAACTGTGTGAAAGCTAGCAACCAATTCTTAAGATATAATTCTTAATATTATAAAAGGATATCAATCCCAGTGTGGTTTAGGGTACAACTATAGTTGGATTATACATTTCTCTACTTGAGTACTTATTTTCTCAATCATATTTAGTAATTATAAACTATTTCAGGACATGAGACCTGTTTGTAAGTATGTTCAAAAATGTTGGTTATTGCTAGTTTAATATGTAGTTAAATCATTTTTTCCAAGAACATGCTTAAAGAAACAAAATAGGGCATTTTTGGAGTGTCAAATTATTTAGAAAGTATGATTCTCAAGCCATTTTTTTATTCTCTTTTTCATGCATGCTTCTAGTTCCTTCCTTAGCAGGTAGATTGAGAATAAAAAGGTTTTAGCTAACATTCAACTATGAGGTTGACGTAGGTTAACATGTATTAGCCTAACTTGTGAAAGTCCCAATTTGCTGGCATTATTGTAGCCTTTACAGTAAAAATCAATGAGTTAAATTGGTTAGAACAAATAAGGTAACAAAAGCTAATGGTGAATGGCAGAGAGAGAGAGAACTTTGCAATTTAGGAACCAATAAAGTCATCATAGTCAGCTCAGCACAGCAACTTGATGAGACATATTAGGTAGTTAATTATATGTTTTAAAAGTGGTCCAAGGATTTTATTGTTTTCTCATTTGAAGTTAAAAGGAAAGTTTCTTATTGAGTAATTTCTTATTGAGGAAAAATCAGAATCTCATTTAAATGAGAATTATAAAGGAGGCCACTTAACAAGGGTGTTTAGGAGATTGAGCTAGGTAATTGGAGTAGCTCCAGGAGTAGGTTTTATTTTTCACCACACTGAAAAACAAATCAATTGCTTGTTAGCAGTATAGCTCTGTGAAAAAGATGTTCTTATTGATACTTTTTTCAGATGTTTATTATAGATCTGACTTGATAAATGCAAAACAAGTATGATTCTTCAACAATGAGCCCTTGCAGAAAGGTCAAATTGTACAATCTTTATATCTGAGTCAAACTTTTAGTTAGAAGGTCACAGTGGGTGTATGGGTATGGGGTGTTTGGGGATTAAGTTCCACAAGACCCTCCTGGGCTTCAATGATATGAGATGCCAGACTTGACTGAAACTTGAGGGATAGAAGCTAATGATTGATGTTTACTGAGGCAAAATGTCAGTTTTGCTGATCCATGCTCATAGCCACCTGTGAAGTTCAATATCAAAAGGGAAAGTCCTATGCCAAACAACTGGTTAGAGGTAGAATTTGAATAATGCTACTGTATATAAATTCTGTAATAAATGCTGTAGATATTCACTTTGACCTCCTCAATATCTTTCCCATATAACCATTTTCTTCATTTTTGATGGCAACCAGCCAACCCAATCAACCGTCATCTCTCACTTGGGCCACTGCAGCATCCTGTTGTTGGCCATTCTGCTTCCGTTCTTGCTCTCCTATAATCTATTTTCCAAGCATTTGTCAGTGACCTTTGCAAATACAAATGGAATTAGGTCAGTTCTCTTCTTGAACTTCTGTCATAACTCCCCCTTGATCTTATAATATGATGTCAGTGTGTTTGGTATCCCTTGACTGCTCTGTGGTTTCATCTCAGACAGCCTTCCCTCTCACATGCTATGCTCCAGTCCTGTATCCCCAACTCTTAGAAGATATGCTAAGTTCTCTCAGACTGCATTTTCAGACTTGCCTTTCCTTTGCTTCTATTTACAATTCCCTTTTCAATCTGACAATTCCTCATATATGCCTACCACACCCCTAATTTCTGCATCTTATTCTTCTCATCTTGAGTTTCATTTCTAAAATGCTTACTAAAATAGGCCTGTGGTTATGTTCTCTCACAGCATCTTGTTTACTTCTTCCATGCCCTTATCAAAATATGCAATTTCAAATGTATTCTTATTCTCTTTTTTTATTCATCCACTCAGTAAATATATATTGAGCACCTATTACATGCTTGACACTACTCTAGGCACTTTGGTAAAAGTGAAAAAAATATGATGAATCCACTCTGAGCTTTTCATTCTATTATAGGGAGGGAGATATAATTAAGAAAACATGCAGATGGGTAAAGTTATATAACATATTAGAATATATTAGAAAGTTATATATTAGAATATAATATATTAGATTTTGATTTAATATTTTAAAAGTAATGAGTAATAGGGTAAAGGAATTGAGAGTTCCAAATGATAAAGACTTGAAGCAGGTGAGAGTTTCTACCAGTGGCAGAATTGATGGCTCCCAGTGGTTCTCATAGAGGAGCTTGCCTGCTGGGCTGAGGATAAGCCCAGAGCTCAGGGTACCCAGAGCAAAGTGAGTAATGGGACAGTGGTAGATGAGATCAGAAGTAGTGACCTCTTGTGAGATCATTTAGGGCATTGTAGGTCCTTGTCAGACTTTGACATTGACTCTGAGGTCAGTAGGGAAGCTTGCAGGGTGTAGACTCCAGAGGTAACATGATCTGATTTACAGCAGAAGAGAATCACTCTGGTGACTTGCTGAGAAAACAGTGGGAGTCCTAGAAAAAGTACAGAGAACAATTAGGTGTCTGTTAGAGTAATAGGGAATTGTTTTCATGGGGACTTGAAATAGACAGCATTAGAGGTGGTAAAAATAAAAGTGATTTTGGTTTGAAGGTGCAGAAAGCAGAATTTCCTAGTAGGCTGGAGGTGATATATGCTAAAGAAACAAGTGAAAAATGACTATGTTCTTTTTGGCCTGAACAAAAGTATTTTTGTAATTGACAGAAATGGAGACAGTGACTTGAAGGGACAGGTTTGAAGGGGAGAATTGGTTATTCAATTTTGGACTTAATGAGTTTGAGATGTCCTTTCACCATCTCAGTGGAGATGTCAAATCACCCATTGAAAATGATTCTGGAATTATGGAGAGAAGTCTAAGGTAGAGATTTAAGGATGGGTGTCCTTGGCCTAAAAGTGACATATAAGGCTATAAAACTTAATGAAATCACCAAGAAAGTGACCACACATGGGGAAAAAGAAGAGAAGGAAGAGTGAAACTTGTCACTTACTAGTAATAAAGGGGTAGGAGAATTGTGAAACCAGTACAGGAGACTGAAGAAGAGAAACTACTGAGATAGACTGCAGAAACTGTACTGAGGAGAAAGAAGTAGTTATGTGTGTTGACTGTGTCTGTTTTATTGTCTTTTTTACATCATTCCTTTGTAGGTAAACAAAGGAGAAGGGTCTTATTTCTTTTATCAGGTTTCACATCTTTGATTTTTAGCACAGTGCTTTCCAAATATCAAATACTTGTTAAATATTTAGTGAAAGCATTTAAAGATAATTAAAAAAGAATCAACTACAGAACAATAAGTGGCGACTCCCTGATGAAAGCAAGTACCACAAATTGAAAATAAAACCGAGAGTATTACATAAAGGAAAAGATAATAAAGGCTTGGGGAGAAAGAATAAGAAATTTGTGATAAAATTAAGAAAAGCAATGAAATGATAGTTTCCTAATACTGGCAATCCCCCAAATATCTCTCTAGTCCAGACCTCTCTTAAATTTAGACATATGTATCCAGCTGCTTACTAGATATTTCTACTTGAATGTCTAGATGATTTTTCAAACTTATTCCAATCACTTGCATATTTCCTTCAGAACAAAAAATGCCAAAGTTCTCACATTAACTTAAGTTTCTAAATAATGGAGATCTGCTCAACCACCTCTGCTACCATTCTTTTCCTCACACTCTCCTTCCCAGCCATACTGGTATCCTTTTCCTTGAAACTGGTCTCTTCCTTCATAAATTGACTAAAACTGGAAATTTTATAGACTTCTCTGACCATGCCATAAAAATGCTGCTCACCCCAACATGGTGCCACATTCTGATCTGCTTTTTTGTTGTAGTTTCTGGCCCCTGCCTTGTAACATTCTGTGTAATTGTTTTCATTTTCCATTTGTTTATTTATCATCCTTACTAGAAAGAAAACTACCAGAGCAGGGAAGACTATCTCCTTAGTTTTATTTCTGACCTAACACAAGCACTAAGCATAATATCTGGTGCATAGATCTGTGGAGCAATGGACATTTATAAAATTGGAATCAAATCTCCCTCATTTATAGAGCACCGCACTGCCATATTAAAAGTGGTAGTATCTTTGGGGAGATGGTGGCATCACACTGATGGTTTTGAGAAGTGTCACAGGAAAAATCAGGGCTGCATGAAGCCAAATTGTATTAAAAATTAGTTCATGTTGTTCCAGAAAGAGATCAGATACAGGAGAAAATCAAAAGTCTCTAGGAATAATAGTGTATGGTGATAATATCTGAAGTAGCATGATGTTTGTAAGAAGAAAGAATGCAACAGATTTTAAAAACAAACAAAAGATAGTCTTTAAAATAAGAGCACTGTTAAAAAATATCAATTTTATGTCACTGGAACATCATTATGCATGAAAGAAAGTTGTGATTTTTTTGAGGAAAGATACAATAGTTCTTGTCAGGAAAGGGAGGTTTAAGATGACTTATGGAGGCTCCATGAGAATCATCCATGAGAGCTACAGACAAAAGCTGCAGTTGCTCAGAGGGTCTGGAGTTTTCTGCAGAAAGAAGAAAACTGAGTCCACAGAGTTGACAGAGATCCATAAGGATGAGTCTGTGGAATAAGAGAAGCAGGCAATCAAATGGACCTGATGTGACAGAATGACAGAAAAAATGAGATTATTGAATTGTAAAGAAATGGAAAAGCCAGAAAGATGGAAGGAGAACAAGGGTGACAGAATCTGGGCATAGAGAATGAAAAGTCAAAGCTATTGACATTAAAATGAAAGCAATTTTAAAGGAGTGTTCCAGAACTATGATTTCAGTACGGTCAATTGATGGGCATTAAAGTCTAAAACATTTAGACACCTGTAGGAATGAATACTGACTGAAAGGATTTTTCTTTTCATTCTCCAAGAACTCTGTATCTCTGTACCATGAAAGATGATAGACTGATGTTCATAAGGCAAAATTCACCTTCATGAAACAGGCAACATATTCATATCAGAAAGGAGAAAATACTTAAAGGGGTCCACTTTCCCCCCCTATGTTGCCAGTATTAGGTTTACTAGGAAAGACTGAGATTAGAGGGCCTAGAAAATAAAAGCTGTTCTCATTCCCCTCCTTCTCTCCAAAGGGAGCTCTCTGTATGTAAGAAATATATGTAGATTAGTACAATGAATAATAGAGAAGCTGATGTTGAGTTGGGGTAAGCATTATTCATACTGCAAGTCAACAAAATTAAAGAGCTCAGAAGATACAGTTAAAATATCAGAATGTGTATAATACTGCATTTCACTGAAACTTCCTGGAAACTAATGTCTGCTGGTATGCTCTATTCTGTTACTGTCAGGGAAATGATTTGTGTTAACAATAATTTCATCAGCAGATCTCAAAATATTTCACAAACAGAAAAAAGTGTGGATTTTTAATGGCAAGTTCAAAACTTTAAGTAAAAACAGTTTTTTTTTAAATCCAGAATTCTTTCCTAAATATTAAGTAAACTTCAAACATGGATGGATTTGGATGGAATATTCAGTTGGGACAGAACTGGGCTTTACAAAACTGGATCTTAATTCCAGTTTGTCACATTCTGACTCAGAAATAATGAGTAATTTACTTACCAATGCTATTTCTCCACTTACAAAAATACAAATAATAATGTATGTAGGGCAATGACTATTTAGTTCAGTACTGATAAATGCTGATAGCCTATTATTCTGTTCTCTTTAGGAAAGCTTCTATGACTTTAAAGACCTGAAATAGAGATTTCTAGTGAACTCAGTCTGAAAATCTATGGCCAGATACCCTCCATAGAATCATGGTTTGATGTTGCCATCTATTCAGACACATACCAATAATAGGTAAAACATAAAACTTGAGAAGATACGCAGCTATACTTCTAAGCAAGGTGAACATTCTGAGCACCAGGAATACATGTAATGAATAGGATGGTACAAAATAGCATAGAACAGAAAAGAAGAAACCATGCAATCTAACAGATGAAACAAACCAGAAAAATCACACCAGAAAGTAGAAAATACCTGAGACACAATCATAATAAAGACTTTTAAGCAATTAAAAAGTATTTGTAGCTATTATAGGGGCACAGAAGAAATTATCCCCTATCCATATGGGATCTCTAGGCTGGTAAATAATCAAACGAGTACCATACAGATTGAAAAGAGAAAAAGTGAAAAGAAGTATAATAATAAAAATCTCTGTTATTTGCCTTTACACATGTAAATGCCTCTTACAAAATGTTTTCTTTGCCTTTACCATCTCTTTCCAAATTTTGATGAATGTTTTATCATTAATATGTAACTATTTCCAACGAGCCTTCAGAGTCCCTCTTATGAAACATGGGACATATTTTAGGGTAGCAGATGTTTGCTCCCCTACAATATGAAATTTCTCAAGGGAACAGAAATGCGAAACCTCAGAGAAAAGCAGGAAAAAAGCATGAATTAATAATTTTAGGTAGGAAACTGAAGGAAAAGAAAAAAAATCCCTTTAGAAAATAAGATAATATTATAAAGTGTACAAAGGAGAATGGTTATCACTAAAATTATAGTAAGTGCTGTTTGGAGTATAAATGAGACAAGCCAAGAAAAATAGATTACATACTACTGTACGGGAGGAAAAATCTACAGACACAGAAAAACTCAGAGACAGAAAAGAAGTCACACTTTTATAGAAGAAGATATTTACTTTTTAAAAAGGATTTATTTATTTATGCATACAAGAACTAGGGTACAGGCCAGAGGTGCCATGGGTAAGAGGATTCACCAGAGACAGAGTGGGGAACAGAACAGGTAGATTGACTGAAGTACACTGCTGAGGGGAGCAGGACTAGGAAGGAGAGATCTGCTGTGCCATATGTGTCCCTTCCCTGTCTGGGGATCAAACTTGTGCTGCTGTGGCTGCGGATGCTTCATATTGTGGTGCTTAACCCCTTGCACCACCAGGAAGTCCCAGAAAATATTTATTTTTAGAACATAAATCGCCATTTGTATGGGTATCTCTTTCCTTGTACCAGAAAGAATGCTTCTACCAGAGAGTCCTTTCATTCTTAAGATGCTTATCTGCATAATAGGGAAAATTCTGTTTTTTCTAGACATCTATTCTGCCTTCCTATGAATGGCCTTCCTTCCCTTTGAATCCTCAAATTCCTACCATTTTGCCTAGCCTAGGATAGTATATAAGCCTCAATTACGTGACCGCTTGGTGAGTACTCATATGCTTATGGGTCTCCTGTATGTACATAATTAAGTTTGTATTATTCCCTCTAGCTCTCCTAGACTAATTTAATTATTAGCCTAGTCAGAGAACCTAAAAAGGGAAGGAGGAAATTTTTTCCTCCCCTACAACATTTATAGTTTTCCTAAAGTATTTCAATAGTGAGTAAATGAAAAGTAGAGCTGAATTTATTTTTCAAATTCATGCTCACCAGCTTCTTGATGAGAAGTGCTTCATGCTTTAAGTTGAGGTTAGCACTGAAGTGACCTTATGAATAATAGTTGAACTTGGCACAATATTCATTATTAATTTTTGAACACTTGATGAATAAGCTAACCTCACATTCTTTAAATAGCTTGTTTTTTGTCTGAGGGAGATGTCAGAGTAGCCAGAGACCTTATGACTTCTTCAAGAATGGCCAGGGAGTCCCTATCTGGACCTTCCCAGATACACAGAGGCCTTGTGACTTCACATGAGACTCCACCAGCACCCACCCAAACTAGCAGAGACCTCATGACCCCCCCCACAACACCCCACCAATTACTACCCAGACCAGTGGGACCCAAGATCCACACAAGGGTAGGTGCCAGAGTATTCAGAGTCCTCCAACCTCCCTTGATAACTCTCCTAAGAACACGTTAGATGTATAAGGTACAAATGTTTCCTCCATGCAGTAGGGTGTCTTCATTTTAGTATGGTTTATTTTACTATGCAGAATCTTTTTAGTTTGATGTAGTTCCACTTACTTATTTTGCTTTTGCTTCCCTTGACATTAGAATCAAATCCCCAAAGACATCTCTGAAGTCAATGTTGTATTTTGCAGGTTTTTGTCTATATAATGGTTTCACGTTTTCAATCTATTTGAATGAATTTTTGCACAGTGGTCTAGTTTCATTCTTATGTATGTGACTGTCCAATTTTCACAGAACCATTTGTTCCCAGCATCATTTCATTTCTCCATTGCATTATCTTGGCTCCTTTGTCATAAATTAAGTGTCCATTTGTGTGGGTTTATATCTGTACTCTCAATTCTATTCCATTGCTCTGTGTATCTACATTTAGTATAATATCATACTGTTTTGATTACTGTAGCTTTGTAGTATAGTTTGAGATCTGTAAGTATGACACCAATGTTCTGATTTTTTTGGGGGGGGTGGTCAGGATTGCTTTGATTATTCAGGTTTTTTTGTGATTACATATGAACATCAGAAATGTTAGTACTATTTGTATGAAGAATGTCATTGTTTGATAGGGATTACATTGAATCTTTATATTATTTTGAGTAAGGTGGACATTTTAAATATGTTAATTATTCCAGTTCACAAGCTAAGAATATCTTTAAAAATTTTGATGTCTTGCATTTCTTTTAATAATGTTTTATTTATATTTCTTTTTCTATAGGTCTTTCAGCTCTTGGAAGTTTATTACCAAGTTTAGTTTTTTTGATGAAATTGTAAATAGGATAATTTCCTTGATTTTATTTACCTTCTAGTTCATTATTTGTATATAGGAATGCAACAGAATTTTGTTAATTGATTTTTTAACCTGCTGTTTCACTGTTTTGATTTATTATTTCTAATAGTTGTATAGTGGAGTCTTTAAAATTTCCTATATATAGTATCATATCATTTGTAAATAGTGATAAATTTATTTCTTCTTTTCCAATTTGCCTTCCTGTTTATATCTTTCTTTGCCTAATTGCTCCATTAAAATTTCTAACACTTTGTTTAATAGTAGTGGTAAAAGTGGACATCCTAGTTTTGTATCTGATCTTAAAGGAAAAAGTTTGTTTTTCACCAGTGTGTAAGATGTTAGTTATGAGTTTGTCATATGCGTGACATATTTTATGTTATGTATATACCAAATTTATTGTTTTTTTAAATTACAAATGGATGTTAAATATTTTATATTAATTATGGGTTTGTAATATATGGCATATTATTTTTTGGGTTATATTATTTCTATCCCCATTTTATTGAAAAATTTTTATCTTAAATGGGTACTGAACATTGTGAAATATTTTTTCTCCCCTTATTGACATGTGATTTTTATCTTTCCTTTCACTGAATTTCATTGATTAATTTTCATATGTTTTAATCATCCTTGCATCCCTGGTGTAGATCCCACTTGGTCATGAATTATGGGACTATTTTATGTATTGTTTAATTTTGTTTGCCATCATTTTGTGAGGATTTACATTTATTTTAATGAAGGATATTGGTTTGTATTCTTATTTTTTGTGATGTCCTTGTCCCCCTTTGCTATCAGAGCAATGTTGACTTCATAAAATGTGTTTGGAAGACTTTGGAAAACCTATTTCTAAAGACCAATCACCTTTCATAGTAATAATTTGTTAACTTTATCTTAGATTTGTCAGTGGACATGTGTTCTCTGAGATTATTATCTTTATTCTCAATTAAGATTGAGGAAAACCCCGTTTTCTCTGTCATGTAGTATTCCCTCACTTCTTCCCCTGCTTTCTGCTTCAGATCCCTAAACACAGAATCCCTTATTCATTACAATTTATAGCCATGTTAACTCTCCATATATGGGTTATTAAATTTTGGCCTTTTCCCCTACTAATTTAGATGATGTTAACTTAATTATCCTTTAAGCCTTAGAAGAATCCAGATGGGATAGGAAAGTTTCCAATCATTCCCCAGATTGACATTATGAAGAATATACTGACCATACAGATGTCAATGAAGTGCCCTTTAACTTTGTAGTTTCCAAGACTATTCTGGGGAGATAGAATGAAAATAGGATGCTTGCATCCTCATACTTCTAAAGTCCTATACATAATATATTTTGCCAAGTGTCTCTTGATGGACAAGTTCTTTGGAATTATTCCTAAAACATGGATTTAGTGATATCTAAGCTATGTGACATGTATCAATGCACTCTTATCCTTATAAAACTCTGTGTTTCCATCTCTCTTTCCATCTCTTTCTGTTTTACAGATCTCTTTTCTCACACACACATCTACATGTACATCCATAACAGTTTCCTTAACTGAGGTTTCCAGAAGAATAAATCCAATTGCCATAGGTAGACTAAGCATAGAAATGCCTCTGTCCCAGGACTAGACCTAAGTACCTACGTTCTAGACCTATATAAAAAAAGAAGTGATTGCAGACTCTATACCTACTTCTTATCTTTCCTGCGTCCTACAAATTATTTACCTAAAGCCTGTATATATTGTTTTATAATTAACATAGAGGTTATAATATATTTATCATCATAAGTAGATATTAAAAAAGGAATGGTGAAAATCTGAGGTGCCGTGGTATGTAGATAACTTACTTATTGCTGGCTAGGTATAGTCAGTTACGAAATTACTTGTGGTATACACTAATAGGATGCAATTCAGTAAGTGGCATTGTCCCCTTATCTCTGCTTAGGGTAAAATTGTTCCGTATTTCCAGTGTGCTCACTTTAAAAGGAAATCATGGAGCAGGCCATGAAGGGGCGTGTTTAGATTATATGAAACTCATAATAAGGAAGGAAAGACAGCGTTGCAGTTCAGAAGTCATTGCAAGAATATTAAGTAAAATAGTCAGACATCATTTTGTAGTATGTATTGGAAGGAAGAGCAATTTTCTTGGAATACAGCAAAGTTTTTTGAACTAAGCCTCATTTTATAGGAAGAGATTGAACCTTTTCTGCAAATAGTGATATTTCCTTGGCATAAAAAAATTGCTTCCCTGTATCACAGGATAAGCAAACTAAGAAAAGAATAACAGAAATCCAGCATTAAAAAGGAGATGAATAAAAACTATAGACAAAGACTACAATATCTTATAGTAATCCATGATAAGAATATTCATGATTACAAACTGATGTGGCAATGGGTACTCAAAATGTACAAAGTGGAATCCATTTATCTTAGACAATATTTTCAAATTGCATGTTGACACTCTTTAGGGGGTCATGGAATAAATTTAATGGGTCATGAAAAACATGAAATAGACTACTCTAGAATAAAGCACAGCAGAAAATAGTAGCATGTGCTAAGCCTAAGTATTCCTTTGTAAAAATCTATTTCAATTGTCTATCAGTTATCTAAACTATCTGATCTATCTAGTTATTTATCCTCTATGATCCAAATCTCCAGTAATCCAAAGTCAAACAAATTTCAAAGACTTCTTTTTATGACAGGAAACCATGGAAGTTATTACTATATGGTGATATTTTGTCTGATTATTGATAAAGGAGTAGAAGTCTTTAACACAAAAGAAGGGCAGGGAATGGCAAAAAATGAACAGTGTTTGCAGTAATAGTACTTGCCAAAATTATTACTATATGGGGTGTTAATAAGATTATGTATTAAACATATGTGAAAACATTTTTGGTAACTTCTTTATTGAGATATAATTCATATACAAGGTCACTGATCTATTTAAAGTGCCAAGTCAACAGATTTTAGCCTATTTAACAGAGTATTTTAGAACATTTTTTTTATCATCCCCATACTTCATACCTGTGAATTCTATTACAATTGCTTTTCTCCCCATTATACATCATACCAAGGCAGCAATTCTACATTGTGTAAAGTGCCCAACCTACTATATTGGATATTTTATGTAAATAGATTGTGTGATTGCACTACTAGATTTTTCCAATGTAAAACCTACTTTGCCTTCCTAGGATGAATCCCACTTCATCATAGTATAATCCTTTTTATATGTTGCTAGATTTATTTTGAGGATTTTTACCTCAATAGTCATCAAAAATAATGGTCTGCAGTTGTCCTTTCGATTTTGTGGGTGACCCCTGGTGAAAATGAAAACTTTTTTAAAAAAAGAACTCAGAACTCTTAATATGTTCATGATCACTGTGAGTCTCTGTGGATTCAAGCATCTCCTAAGATATTTAAAAATGAAATTATTTTATCTTGGGTATCTAAAGGAGCAAGAGTTGCATGGAAAATGATTTGGCAAACAGTGTTATTGAGTAATAAGCGAGTTTGTTATACATTGAATTCTTGAGTAGCTTGATATTTGTAAGTTTTTTATATGAGTTTTTTGGTGAGAAGAGAATTTGAATTTTAAATTATTATGTGAACCTTTCTAAAATTTATTAAATTTGGAGTACATACGGTAATTATATAGAAAGGGGAATATATACTCCTCATTCCACAATTTGAAAAAAATTTCAATGAGTCCTTTTTTGTGTTAATGGAATCTGGAGCTGTTCTCCCTTCTGCATGCTGCTCTCTGGGATGGGTAGGAGCTTCATAATGATCATGTAAACATTTTGAAGCCAGCAAGGGGGAAATTAGAGAAAAACTGCAACAATTTAATATTGCTACTTTAGGAGACTTAGTTCTATATGAATATGAAGCATATACTCTTTCAGAAACTGTCTGGTTTCCCAATGAACAGTCATAATAGGTATGTCTAATTTTTCCCCAAATGTTTCCCCCTCAACTACACAGATACTTTTTTTCATTTGAATATTGCTACTTTCTTTTCTTAGTCTCTATTTTCTGTGACTTCACAGCAGTGTGTCTATAACCCTGATGTACTGTCACTTACCTACTTGTTCTAAAGCTTTTGGTGGTCATTAGGCTAATGAGCATTTATACTGTGGTGTTAAGTGCTATAAAGACAATCACTGGAATGTCAAACCATCTTTACTTTGATAGGCAAGCTATCAACTGCCTCAAGTTAAGGGGTAGGCATAATTTTTTTTCCTCCTGAGTTATAACTGAGCCAACACTGCTTCTTTTGCAAACACACTGCAGGAAAATGTACATAAATTTAGTCACTGGGGTAGTGACAAGGTCTTGGCCATCTCATTGGATTAGATTAGCTTGGCTGTTCTCTTTGTTTGAAGAACTTTTAACTCATAGAAGCTAGAGGTTTCACTTATATTGTATCAATATTTTTAAAGATATATTTTAATAGTTTAACCAATAACTTGACTGCGAGTTTGGAAGCAGAGCATGGTATTTTTAGCCTTTTCCAATTATCAGCGTGTTTTCCTCAAACCTTGGACATAGGATGTTGTATTCACTGTCTTTCCAAGAGAATTTTGAAGAATCCTCAGTAACAAAGCTTTATGTCCTCTATTATTGTTAGAGTCACCTTTTGCTGTCACCTTCCACTCTGTAAATTTTCCAATGATTAGTTCAATAATTGTTCACCACATCTAGAAAGACAGGTTCCTAAAATAAATATGCTAGTATAATAATTTCCTTTGATAGTGTACTCTGTCCCAAAACCCATTAGAAAGCAAGAAATTAACCAACCTGTCTTCAGAAAAAATTAAGGATACTAAGAGAAATGGAAATGTCTTGTGACTCTTCTATTTTCTGATCTTTTATAACTCATTTGCTCTTATACTCATTAAAATTGTTCCTCTCCTTTTCTAGACTCGGTCCCAGGTCCAAATACTGAGAATCACTTGAGATAGGGCTTTACTGTCCTCAAACCTTTAGGAAATGAAGACAATATGGAAGTGCAGGTGGTGAGGTAGTTAGAGGGGCTACCTGCAGAACTAATGAATTGTCTAACTTGAGGGATTTATTTTGTTCCTTCCCAGAGTCCCTTGTTCCTTCCCAGAATCCCTTGTTCCTGTGGCTAAAAAAACATGTCCATTTCAGTTTTCTTACCTAAAAGAAGTAGACAATATTAATTTGCTTCCCAGGATTTATGACTTCTTAAATAATAAATCCATGACCTCCGGGTTCCGTATCAATCCTGTAGACTTTTTTCCTCCCTATTTCTGGCATATGTTTGAGTTGGCATTAAAATTTCAAGAATGTTATTGACCAGTTGGAAACTAACAACAGACATGCAGGTATACTTTTATTCATCCATATTGAAAACATTTCTAATTTGATATCTTGTATCTTCTAAGTAGATTTCTTTTCTGTTTTCCTTAGTGTCTATGAGTACACACCTTATTCCCTGAGAAAACTGGGAATGATTATTTGATATGTGCATGTATTGTTTGTACAATTAATGGGAAAAGGATATATTCCTTCCTTTCACCTTTTACCTTCTGTGTAAAAAACACAGTAAGAACACATAATGGTTTTCAAGATATTTGGTATCCCTATGGAAATTTTCAATTGTTAATATTATTATTTCATCCTAGAAAAATTACTAGTTGACTGGATAATAACTATTAAATAGTCATTTATCAACCTGCAAGAAAACTAGCTTAACTCTCAGATTAACATACGTCTTAAATTTTTTTGTAGTTCTCAATGTAGTAAACCTGAGTTACATAAAATGAACAAAAATTATTTTTCTTTTTAAAAAAAATATTTTTATTTATTTATGCATACAAGAACTTGGGTACAGGCAAGAGGTGCAGAGGATGAGAGGATTCACCAGAGACAGTGAGGAGCAGAAGAGGCTGAAATACACTGCTAAGGGGAGCAGCAAACCAGACAGGAGAGGTCTGATGTACCATGTGGGTCAGCTCCTTGGTCTGGGATCAAACTTAGGGCCTCAGGGGTGATAGTGCTGAGACTTAACCCCACAGCCACTAGGGAGTCCCCAAAATGCTTTTTCTTATGGGTATCCCTAAAAATAGGATTAACAACTATATAGATTACTAATAGCTTAGTACAAAACAGGCAAATCCAACAGCAGATCCAGTTGCCTGGCTTTAAAATACAATTTTAAGATTGTAGACAAATGCCCAACAATCAGTCTCCACTTGGGGTTTAGTTGAATTTCAATTGAAAATTTTTAAATTGCCTGATAAACTGTGCAATTTCTTTCTCATTGAGTAGGGTGAAATAATTTAAGATGTGAAGAATTTTTCATTCAAAATGTTTATTGATTTACTATTGAATTGATTTGCTCAGTAGGCTTGCTTAGTTCAGTCTTAAGAGAATGGGTTCTTATTTTTATTTGTTTTAGAATTTTGAAATGAATTGAGCCCCTGTTTCTGTCCCTGAGGAAAAGAAGAAATATTTTGGTTACTACATCTTCCAAAAAGTTCCATTAAAATGCAAATGATAGCCATTAATTTAGATGAAAACTCCTTTCCCTTTAATCAAACCATGCAACAAAATTAGGTTTAGGAGCAGATGCATTGACTTCACAGAGATATTTTCTCTTATCCTTTTCTATTATGTGAACTTCTGGCTAATCGGTAGTAGTCAGCATCTCATTTCTTCACAATTGCTATCACAATCTCTTTGTATCTGCTACGATTATAGTGTATTTAGCATCTTGTTTTTTTTCCTTTGCTCACCTGATATCATGACACCCCTAGATCCTTTATAGTCTCTGTTTTATTAGAACTTAGCAACTGTGAGAATTTTTTTAGTACTTGAATTATCTAATAGAAAAGCGCAGTGACTTTCTGTTTAAAATTGAGTGATATGTTTCATTGGAAAATAATTTTAAGGGCACATAGATTTGGGAGTAGAAATAGATAAGTTCCTTTTAAGGGCAAACATCATGGCATTTCGTTCTTTTTTAAAATTTTCTTATAGCATCTAGTACACTGAAAAGGCATAGGAGAAGCCTAACAAATATTTCATGAACTGACACAACATTACTGACAAGGGACTTATTACACAGATCCATAAAGAACTAACCAGACTAAACAGAAAAAAAGAAAACAACCCATTCCAAAAATGGGCAAAAGAGCTAAAAAGGCAATTCTCCAAAGAG
>JAGFMF010011618.1:0-74576 GCA_019455555.1 Galemys pyrenaicus | reverse complement strand
GCACTGGTGAGATGGTGATGGGGAATACATGGGGATTACAATTAATGGCAAGTATATGTAAATTTTAAAATATTTTAATAAAAAAATAAATAAAAAATATTTTGTGAATTGAGTTGAACATTCCTAGCAGTGTCCCTAATATATAAACTGAAAATGGACTTTCTACCTACCCTAGACAGCCTCAAGACAGACTTTAGATGCACAAAACAATTACTGGGATAGTTTAATGATTTATGACAAACAGTGGTGTAGCATATTTCAAATAATGATACATGGCCGCACATTCAGCAGAACCAGTTATTCTGAAGACTTTAGTCCTTGTATCAGATGTAAAATTACAGAGCTGCTATGCTGAGTCCAAGAAGTTCACAGTCTGATGTCTAATGCCCTTAGCTAGCCACTGATGTGCTCTCAGAGATGAATATGCTTCTGCCAAAAAAGGTAAAATATTCTGGAGACGATTTTTTAATGCAGCTGAGTGTGTATTCCTTTCACTTCAAGTGGTAAACCTTGAGCCATGTGAAATTGCTGTCCTTATTTCTCAAAGTACTGTTTATGTTAATTTTTTCTAAATTTTCTTTGTAGTTGTTATTTGGCTAGCCAGTTTCTCTATTTCCTATGCTAATATTGTGACAGAGCAACCCTAAGAGGAAACGGGATGATTTGGGTGGGAGTCCTTTCACACACACAGAAGATGCAGGACAAGACACAAGAGTAGGCACACAGAAAAGTTAATAAAAGGTTTATTTACAAGACAAATGAGAAGAGAGAGAACACATACACACACCCAAACACAGAAAGAGAGAAATTGGTCAGTATGACCTACCGGTAATGCAATTTGAACTGAATATCTAGGACATACTGGAAGCAGGAAAAATCAAGAGTGCAAACCCACATGTGTTTGATTTTATACCAAATATGACTGCTTAACTCTACCCTTTGCTCCCAGCACCCCCTTTCAGGAAGTCAAGAATTCTGGCAGATTCTTGGCATGATGGGAGTTGTAATCTTAGGTGCCTGTGATATCTTTGGCATGGAGGTGGGGGTGGAGTTCAGAAAACATCAGTTGATAGAGTTCATTCAGGACATACTGTTCCTCCAACAATTTGCATAAACGGAATCCTAAGGTAACTTCAATATCTAAATATTTCTCCTTATCCCATATGAAACCTTTCTAATCTTGCTAATCTAATCTAATATTACTTTTTCCTTGCAATTGTCTCTCAATTTTTGTTGTAGCTGAAATATACTTAAGTGCTATTGATTTGACTTCTAGATTCTAGAGGTTGATGATAGCATATAGATTGTGATGATAACATTATTACTTTATCATATCAGTGCTATTTTAATACGTAGACCAATGTCACTGTTAGTATCTGTTAGCATTTTTAATATATCTTATTGATACTAACATGGCATACAACAGAAAAAGGAATACACATTATTATAGTAAATCCATTTTCACATGAGATGCCCTATGAGTTTAACTAACTTGTAATTATTATCTAAAGCTGTTAACATTTAGAGTGTATATGTATGTATATATATATATATGGCACTTGGTAAACATTCCATATGTTTATGATATTTCAAATGTTGAGTGAGAGAACTGGAACTAGAAGTCACATCATTCTTATACTGCTTTATTGTAACCTACAATTAAAATGGAGTATTTGTGAACCCTGAATTTTTTAGAAAATAATTAACAGACACTATTTATTTTAAAATTTATTATCCTAGATTCTATTAAATGAATTTTACCAAGTTACAAGCTTATAAGCATCATTGTGATGTACAATATTTTTTAGGTAGATCAAATTTTGATTTATAGATGTCCCATCACCTGAACAGATTTGATAACCTGTACCTTAGATTCATCCTTTCATGGAGCAAACATTGTTTGAGCATCTTCTATGTGATAAGCACTCTCTCCAGGTTATTAATATGTGTTTAATTAAACAAAGCTGCTACTCTCATGGAATTTTCTTCTAGTAATGGAATAAATGATAAACAAGTATACAAGTAAATAAAGAAGTTAGACAGTGATAGATGTTATTAAAGCATACACTGCAATCACATTCATTACATTAACTTTTAAATATTGAACAATAGTATACAATGCCTACTTAATCTCCTTTATATTTTAGTTCTTCACATTTGACTGTTAAATATTATAAAAGAACATTTAATAAAAATTTACAAGTATATTATAATTTATATTATGTTATTTATATTATAAAAGAACATTTAATAAAAAGTTTACAATTTAAAACAGTATTAGTTCATTCATTCAATATTTATTGACTTCGAGCTGTATACTAGACACTGTTTCTAGGCTTAAGAAATACACAACTAAAACAAGGCAAAAACTCAGGCCACTTAAATTTTGAGTAAAACCTTTTGTGTTCTGGATGAATTTTCTTCATAAAAATAACAATTAATTTACATCCTTGTTAGTGCTTTGGAAGTACCACCCTTAGGTGGATAGTCCTCCACCGGAGTTCACTAGGCTTTCTCCCCACCCTGTGTCACCATTCTCTGCCTTCCTTCCTCTCTGGATGCCTCAGACCTATGCTCAGCTTTTAAGGGTTGGTTTTAAAATTTGTCTTTGACCCTTTGGTTGGTTTCCCCATATTCCATATATGTCAGAAAGGGTTAAGTAAAATTAGACACAGGAGAAAGACAAAAACTATGATTCTTATAGCATATTATGGCTATATCAGAAAATATTTTCCAGAAGTCTCAATAAAACTGATGATGCAAATTACATCAGACAATTTTGGTGTTTTATAGTAAATGTAATTTTCAAAATACATTGTTTTATTCCTCACTTGAGAGGTAAACAACATGAACACACAAATCCTCTATATGCACAGGATAAGATTTCCTTATTATATTATCCGAAGGATTATTATATTTGTGTATCAATAAAAATTTGGAGATTTTATTCAGAGGTATCTATATTTATTATATGCCTCAAGTTATTATTTTTTTAATTCATACTCATTGATAATTTTGGGTCGATGTTAGAATTCTTTACCAAAATAATTATTATGTATAGTGAGTGTTTTCACCTCTTTTCAGGGATATACTAAGTTTTTTAAGTTGTACATGATATTACCTTTACATTGCTGTATTTAAAGTCAAGGCATGGTTTAGCATTACAAAGTTCTGTTTTCCAAATACCATCACATTGGGGATTGGACCTTCAACATACAAATTTTGAGAGGATACAAATATTCAGTCTGTAAATATAGGCAGCATCAACAAAAACTTTGAATGTCAAGGTAATATTTTATAGAGTTTCAATTATTAAAGTAGTCTAAATATATGTAAGTGGTTTGATTAATGTTTTATAGTAGGGATAGAATAATCAATTATCCATGGGCTGTGAGTTACAACATCTGAGGAGAATCCAATATGATAAACATTAGGACTTTGTTATTTGCTAACAGTTTGTTATTTGAATCACTAGTTAGTTCTAGCTATTAAAAAAAAAAAATAGACAAACCTAAAATGGAGCGTTACATTCAGGCTTACTATCTAATCTTATTGCAGTTTTTAATGTCTCCCAAAAGTGTAATCCTAACCCAATCAACCAGGAGTTTCCTAGTCAATACTACTGAGGTAATCTACATGATAAAGTCCCTCTGCCTTCTGTGGCAGGGCAGCTTTACCTGAAATAATCTTTTCTCTTGCTAAATAACCTTATTATACTGTCTCTGTCTATAAATAACCTCCATTTTCTCTCTTTCCAGTATCTATATAGGTACTGCCTGATTCACAAATTATTTGATAAGACAAATTGCGTATCTAAATTTGTGAATTTTATTTTGCTTTTTAAACATAGTTAATGGTTAACAAGTTAGGGGATCACAGAGCCTCATTTGGTTTGCAAGGCAATTTCAATTTAAAACAGTGTTTCAGCCTTAAAATATTTTCTCCAGCTTTATTTCACTATGATCGACAGGCATAGTATTAGTTTAATGTTGCAACTGTTGATTTTATACATTTATATGTTGCAAAATGATTGCCATGTCACATAACTGTCATTGCTATTTTTGTATGTGGCACAAAATTTAACATCTATTCTCTTAGTCACTTTTAGTATATACTGTAGTGTTATCAACTATATTTATAATTTTATACATTAAATCCTCAGAATGTACTCATCTTACAAGTGGAAGTTGTATTCTTGGACTATGATGATATCAGTTAAATGCTAAATTAGCTGTAGTATTACTTAAAAAAAATGAAGACTGCCATTAAAATTACATTCTACTTGGAGACAAGTATCTTTTATGACCTATACATTATAAATATACAAATACACTTTAAGTGCAACACAGAGTGGTGGGTGATATAAATCTGAAGGCACAACTTAATATAGTGATGTAAGTAAACATTGATATTAACTATATTTCTTTATTTCTTATCTCATAGCCTCATGCAACTTCCATGTTTTGTTTCAGAGAATGCATCCTATATATTTCACTTTGAAATTTTGGTCTACCTTCCTCTTACGCACCAACTCACCCCCCATCCTGATGTATCTGCAGTGCATTTCTACTTTACACATGTATTTCAGAGCCTGTGGCACGGTGCTATTGCTCTTCAGGGTGAAAATACTGTTGGGGCAAAAGTCGTCCTAAATAAATTACACAAATAAGTTTATAAACTCGAACCCCCACTCCAAACCAACAATATTCAAAATCTACAAATCCTACAAAGTCATTATCAAAAAGTAAATCACTAAGACCTAAAGGTAAAGTTAAGCAGCCAGACTTAGTATAAAGCCAGACATGTGGGCCTTAAAAACTCTCTTCGTTCGGAACCAGCTCTCAGTGTGCTATTGGGTTCTAAATCAAAAAAACTAATAAAACATTTACAAATTTGTCTCCCTCTCTTCTCCCTGTGTTATTCATTACTTTTGTAAATAAAACCTTTTATTAACCTTTGTTGTGTGTGCCTGCAGTTGGGGCTTATTGTAGTGCCTTTCAAGCACGTGGGCAAGGACCCAGTCAGGCAAACCCTTTTTATACAAGGGTTGCCCTGTAACAATACCAAGTGACAGAGCAGCTCAGGAAGAGTTAGCCATATCTAAATTTACAAGCTGTCATGAATTGCCATCTGGTTCCCTTTCAAATCTAATAAGCTCTCAGAGCAGTCCACACTGGCCAATTGTCAAGTCTTAAATCATGACAACCCCATTCTTCTATAAGAGTGTAAGTAAAGACAGATATAAAAGATCATGATTTGTAGTATTTGGTATGTTGATTTAAATTCTGAACCCATTCACTTGAGAATAATATGGGTAGGTAAAACATGTTGTGTGGTTATTAACCTGAATATTTTATTTCTAATATTGACAATTCTTTAAATATTTTCAAGAAGAACAAAGGATATGCTTGATCTGTTCATAACTCATTTAGAAAACCTATTTTACAAAGTACTTCTTGATTTGACTGTATATGAGCGACTCAAGAGATCTTGTTAAAATGCCAATTTGTATTCAGTAGGCCTAGTAACCTGCATTTCTGTTGGATTACTAGAGGACACTGATGCTGCTGGTCTGTGGGCCTCATTTTGAGTAGCAGTGAGTCCTAGGTCAAGTAGGGCAAGTTAGGGATAATTAGGCAGCATCTAGGACAGGGAAAGCCTGTAAACAAGATTTCAGGAGAGTTAAGGAGGGCTCCAGAGATAAGGGCAACAAATTCCAAAGGGGATTAATTAAACACCCCCAGGACTAAGGACAACAAGACAGTCCTGAACAAAGATAATAAAAGTAAGATAAGGACCCGGACAAAAAGATTCAGTTCTGGGCACAGAGACATTAGGACAGTGAGTAGGATCACCAAGAACTAACCAAACACAGAGACTTGAGGAGCTTTAGAATAATTAGAGAAAGAGGGTATATGCTCCCTGAAGCACGACTCCACTTCAGCTCCCTTGCCCCTCCCTGGCCTGGTTCCACCAGCCTGGGAGTCTCACTTTTTACCTGTCCCTTTTCTCCTCAGTAAACTTTTTCTTTCTCTTAACAAATCTGCCTCTTCTCTCTTGCTTGCCTGACCGCCAGCGAAGTTCCTGCTATGGCTTCGTGAAACACCAACCCAATGGTGGTCTAGTAGCTGGGACTCAGCGCTGCCACTGCAGCCTGGGATCATTCCTGGCTGGGAGACTAGGCCTGAAATTATGGTATCAACAAGGCACAAGAAAATACCTTTGTTTCACTTTGAATTAAATCATCAAAGAAACATTTCCAAGGCACCAGCTGAGCAAAGATATTTCATTGCTATTTATTCAGAAACCTTTCTATCTTCCTAGGAAAATTGCCTTTCTTACATTTACTAAAACTCCAGAAATATTTCTCTGTTGTCTATGCTAGAATGAATGGATAAGGGGAGACTGCTGTTTTATAGGACTTAATTCTTCTGATAAACTCAAAGTAATTTCAAATAATTTACTAACTCTGTACTAAAGAGTGAAAGTAGCATCCTAAAGATTTCCAGATAACAACTTTTCTTCTTCCTTTCAAGTAAAATATTGGAAATATCTTCTTCCTCTCTGTTCTCCTCCCACTGTTCCGTTAAAGTGTTTGGTGGAGTTATTTTTAAATTTTCCTCACCTGACTTTCTTGCAGAGAATGATTATTTCAGGATGTTTTCAAGACATGACAATGGAAGTCACTGAGAGGACAGATTGGCAGGTGTCATCCAGCCTCCCTTCCTCTGCTTGCTTTATACAAGAAACCCTTGTGTTCTGTCCGGTGTAGCACACTATGTGGTGATGTAAGATTTAAGGACACTGTGTTGTTTTTATTTTTTTTTTAAAGATTTATTTATTTATACATACAAGAGCTGGGTACAGGCCAGAGTCCAGGACGGTGAGAGGATTCACCAGAGACAGAGCTGGGAGCAGAACAGGCAGACTGACTGAAATACACTGCTCAGGGGAGTAGCGGACAAGGCAGGAGAGGTCTGCTGTGCCATGTGGGTCCCCTCCCTGGCCGGCAGCAGGGATTGAACTCGTGCTGCAGTGGCTGCGGTTTGCTTCATAATGCGTTGCTTAACCCACTGCGCCACCAGGGAGGCCCACTGTGTTGCTTTTATTCTCCATGTGTAAACAGAAAAAAATTACATCTGCATCTGTTATCTTCATCTACATCATCATCTGTTAACTACTAGCAGTTGAGGTGAACACATTTACTTCTTGGGTACAGGAGAAAGAAGACCAAGTTTGGCTGTAGGTCCAAGTCAAATGTCCCAACCAAACAGAACTAAGGGTTACTGCACTTTGGGTGATGAAACAGTATCCTTTTCCGTCTTTTGTTGACTTTATCACTGATTTCAATAGTCAGGAGAAAATTGTGTTACTTTTTCTTATACTAACTTTCCAAAACTTCTTTTGCTACATTTTATCTACTTTTGCTCCTCATCATATTCCATTATCTCCTCAAATTCTTTACATTTGAAGGGCACCAATTTTCTCTTTGAAATATTTAGCATTCCTTTAATCTGTAACTTAAGAGTATACATGCAGGGGCCTCCCTGGTGGCCCAATGGGTTAAGCACCACACTATGAAGCATCCTCAGCCACTGTAGCATGTGTTTGATCCCCAGCCAGGGAAGTGACCTACATGGTGCAGCAGACCTCTCCTTTCCCGTACGCTGCTCCCCTCAGTAGTGTACTTCAGTTGATCTGTCAGTTCTGCTCCCCACTCTGTCTCTGGTGAATCCTCTCACTGCTCCCCCACCCCCACACCTCTAGCCTGTACCCCAGTTCTTGTATAAATAAATAAATATATCTTTTAAAAAAAAAAAAAAAGAGTATACATGCAGCATATGCCCTATACATAAGGGTATGCTTTTGAATAAAGTGTCATAAAAATGACGAAAAGAATAATCTAGTTAGGTTAATCCAGAAAAAAATAGATTGGATTAATCTAGAATATAAGAACACATAGAAAGAAAAAGACTCATACCATTAAAATAATGCAGTGATTGTGGGAGGAGGATAGTGCAGGTAGAACTTTCTCAAATGATAGAATAAGGAAATTCTCAAATGATAAAACAGAGAAATCACTGAAAGTTTAACCTTAAGTGAAATTAAATTATAAATGGAACTACCTACGTACTAAAGACCACCTGGCAAAGTGCTCTGAGAAAAGTAGTAATAATTTCCAATTTCCACAGAGAACCATTCCTTTTCAACCTAGATATTCCATTTGGAACAATGTAATGTCTATAGTATATTACAAATTGAGAGGTTATTTAACAAATGAAAATCATAAATGGTCAAAGATTATTCACCCTGTATTCTTTGAGTATGCTGGTTTAGAAATTTCTCTAAAACTATTTTTTATCTCACCAGTTTACATCAGAGATATCCTCTATTTTCCATTGTTTTAGATATTTATTTATTTAGTCTTGGAAAAGTAAAGTTTATTTAGGAAAAAAAGGTAAAGAGTAAAGACTCCCAGCTATATGCTACCTGGGAGGAGTGAAGAGAGCCCGACATTTCTTTTTTAAAACATTTATTTATTAATGTGTGGGGGTTGAGAGGATTCACCAGAGATAGAGTGAAGAACAGAACAGGCAGACTGACTGAAATACACTGCTGAGGGGAGCAGCAGGTGAGACAGGAGAAGTCTGCTGTACTATGTGGGTCAGCCCCCTGGCTGGGCATCAAACTGTGCTGCTGTGAACTACAGATAGCTTCATAGTGCTGAGAATTAACCCCTTGTGCCACCAGGGAGAGCTTGCTTTTCTGTGTTTTTTAATGTAACCTGATCCTAGCAAAAACTCAATCTATTTAACTCAATCATTAATTTGTCATTCTAAAATATTTTATGTTTATTTTTTTCCCCTTGAGGTTTGAATGGAGATGGAAACTACTTCCTTTTTAGAATATAAACATAGGGTATTTCTTTTGTTTTTCTGATCCATCAAATTCCAGCGTGCGCACGCATGTGTGTGTGTGTGTGTGTGTGTGTGTGTGAGAGAGAGAGAGAGAGAGGTGGGGGGGGTTTCTCTCATAGCTATAATCAATACTTGTAAACCACCAACTAGGCATGTTATAATTTAACTCAGTTCTCAATTCTAATGCTTTCTACCTGCAGTAGTATCAGGTTTTACAGGTTAAGCATTCAGTTGCAAAAGATTGTTCCCTGTCCCCTATTTCAGATGTCTATAACAAGTCCAGTTTGTTACCTGTACTTTAACCAACTGGCTATAAATCAGAGTTTCCCTTAATCACCTCTAACAATTTTATTGATTACTAGGGCAGTTCACAGAACTTGGGAAATATTTTCCAGCTAGATAATCAGTTCATTAAGAAAGGATATAACTCAGGAAGAACCAGGACAAAGTATGGGGAATGGGCAGTTTCCATGATCTACCTGAGTATACCAGGTATACCCCAAATCTCCACCAGTTCACTAACCAGGAAACACTCTGCTTTCCTTTTTTTTTTGCATGGGGGTCAGGGGTTGGGGGTGAGTGTAGAGGTTTAGAAATATTATTACATAGGCATGACTGATAAACTCAATGGCCACTGGTGATTGAACTCGATCTCCAGCCACTCTTACCTTCAGGAGGCAAGGGGGTGGAAGTGGAAGTTTCTACCCTTTGTTCCTGTTGGTTTCTGTCAACTTGC
The DNA here is from genome assembly GCA_019455555.1 of Galemys pyrenaicus. Taxonomy (NCBI): domain Eukaryota; kingdom Metazoa; phylum Chordata; class Mammalia; order Eulipotyphla; family Talpidae; genus Galemys; species Galemys pyrenaicus. The sequence continues at coordinate 64,922 of JAGFMF010011618.1, read as the reverse complement.
AGAGTGGCAGGATGAGACAGTGCATGTTGAGCAGTGGGAAACCTAGAGGGGCTACACTGGGCAGTAATGTACAGCCCTGATTCCAAGACCTTCTGGTGTTTATTACAGTTAAGTACAAAGGTGGGGCAAGTACTTAAGGCATGTACCTGTGTCCGGGATACCTTATTCAGATGTAAGAAGGGCGGGGTGACAAGGGTCTATTGCCTGGGGGACGCCGTTGTTCCTGCTAGCGAAAACCATATTATATACACCTGCTATTTTCAGTGGGTACTGGTCTCCTAGTATATTCCTCACACCAGGACTTTTGTCCTTGGTGAGAGACTTCCTGCCTGACTGTATGCCTCGCTGCCAGCAAGAACTCTGGGTATCAAGACAGTAGCCCCAAGACAAGAAGGACTGCGGACCCCACAGGTTTCCTGACAACCAGTTTTCATTCTCAGGTGCTTTCCAGAATTTTACTATTAGTATAGTAAAAGATGACTAAATTACTCTCAACACAGGAAATTCCAAGTCTTTTAAAGTGGTGGGTCAGGAACTATAGATAAAGACCCAACATATATGAGAAATATATTTGGTCATTTGGATGACTAAGTATTTATTTTTCTTATAAATCACAGTATTGCAGATTGGAATCTAGAAAAAAGATATTTGTCATGGGGCTTTATCAAATTAGCTATCGAATTAAATTATTGATCATCGTATAGAAGTTTAATTTGTGAAAGCTCAACATGTTTTTATTTTGTCTACATTCATAACTACTGTTGATATTTTAGTGAGCGCAGAGAATACTTTTATTTATCCCCAGTGACCACAGGCAAAGTAGAATAACTAGAGATAATGAGGATGGTGGTGCGGTTTATAATTCTTCCCAAAATTTTCAGGAAGAAAACATTCTATTTGGTTTTGCCTTAAAATAATGAAATTTTCAAAAGTACATGCAAATGACACAACATATATCATGATTCCATTTGTTCAGATATAGTTTAAAAGTATAAATTTTCATTGAACATTATAAAAAAAAGTTGAAATTCAATCTTGGAAATGTCAGCTAATTATGGAAAAAGTCAGTGATGACATTTGGTATTTGTATTTGATCATGTTGCTATAACAGTGCCCCTCATATCTGATTGATATTCTACCATATGTCAGCATGATTCTGTATATGTGATCCATGTATTTCTTACAATTCTTTAAAAGTTTAATAGCTAAGTTTTTCTTTTGAGATTTATGTTTTAGTATTATAATGATTTGAAAATAACATCAAAACAAATTTTAATATAATTTGCCTATATTTCAGACTCGACAGTTGAGTCAATGGATGGTACCAACTGAGCTCTAAAGTTGTACAACTGAGGGCCTCCCTGGTGGTGCAAGGGGTTGAGCGCTGCACTGTGGGGCCTCTGCAGCCACTGCAGTGTGAGTTCGATCCCCGGCCAGGAAGGGGACCCACATGGTGCAGCAGGCCTCTCCTGCCTCGCCTGCTGCTCCCTTCAGCAGTGTACTTCAGTTGATCTGCCTGTTCTGCTCCCCACTCTGTCTCTGGTGAATCCTTTCCCCCTGTCCCCCTCCCCACCACATCTCTGGCCTATATCCCAGTTCTTGTATGCATAAATAAATTTTTAAAAATCTAAAAAAAAAATAAAGTTGTATGACTGAATTTATCATTAGGTATCAATAGAGATATACAGGATGATATATTCCAGGCATTTTTGATCTATACTCTTCCTGTTTTATAAAATTACTTAGAATTTTAAATGGTGTATTAATATATGTTATTACAGATATCTTTTTAACATTGTGATAATGAAGATTAATTATGATGATTTAGAAGTCTAACACTGTCAACTTTTTTTTTTGTTCTAGTTTTTTTTTTTTTTAGATTTATTTAATTATATTTGACATCATTTGTATTCCCCAGGGAGTTCCCACCACCATTCCACCTGTGCACCATCACCTCATCCCTTGTGCTCTTTCTGCCCTCATCCCTATCTTTGCCCTCCCCTCCCTCCCCCCATGATTCCTTTGGTTTGTCTTTGACCTTTTGGTCTTGTTGAGTTTTTGTTGTTGTTGTTTGTTTGTTTGTTTTTAGTTGTAATTGCTCATTTCCTTGGGCCTACTCTTTTTTTTTTTTTTGTATTTGTTGTTCTTTCACGTTCCTCCCAAAAGTGAAGCCGTCTGATATTTTTCTCTTGCCTTCTGACTTGTTTCACTGAGTATACTCAATACTGTCAACTCTTCATGAGCTATGAAACATGTAGATCTAAAATACTGTCAAATGTTGCATATAATTTGTGATAGAAAGAAAGCTTAGCAGTCAGAAGTCTAGGTGATTTATCAAAAAAGCACATAGAACTATTATTAAACTCCGATAATGATTAGGAATTTCTGCAGAAGCCTCAAAAATGGAAAGTTGGTAAAGTGATTCTTTCAATACATATATGAGAGTGAATGGGATATTCTTTGATTATGATTTTCTAACATTTTGCTTGAATTTCTTCACTATTTCCATTGTTAAAGAAATTCTTTCTAAAGACCTTTAATGTCACAAGTATAGAAGGGTTATTTTAACCTTTTATGAATCCTGACCTTTATGAGAATTAGTTAAAAGTTAGTGACTTCTTAAGAAGTGCCCTCAAGCATATTTTAAAGGTATTTAACATATAATGAATTTTATTCTTCTGCAAGCTTGCTTATTTCACAAAACAAAATCTGGTAAAAAATTTGTCCTTTGTGAAAGTTGTTTCTCTGATTTTGTCAAGCAAAAAATTAATGGTAAAAATTAAGAAAATAAAAATTTTTCAGAGAGCATATAATAGAATTTAACTGCTTCTTGGTAATTTTCAATAATAAAATTAATTGAGTTTGGCTTGAGTAGAAGGTTAAAACTGAAAAGTCATCTTTGACATGCAAGGTGCATGTCATATTTTACACCTAAGTTATTTGAGGATTTTAATTTGGATGATACATGACACATGAGATACACTGAAACATGAGAGCTGACCCCATCCACAAAACATCTGCAGAATGAATTAACCCATTGGAGTCAGGACCCTGATATTATTGCACAACTGAATTTATCATCAAATGTCAATATAGATAATAAGATCAAACATACAAGAGAGCTTTGATCCAGGGCTGTTTCCATTATGTAATTTCTGAGAATGGTGCATCACGGGATCTAAGTATTTTTTTAAAGATTTATTTATTTATGCATACAAGCTGGGTACATGTTAGAAGGACAGGAGGTGAAAGGATTCACCAGAGACACAGTGGGGAGCAGAAAAGACAGACTGACTGAAATACACTGCTGAGGGGAGCAGCAGGAGAGGCAGGAGAGGTCTGCTGTGTCAATATGGGTCCCCTCCATGGCCGGGGATTGGACTGGGGCTGCTGTGCCTCAGATGCTTCACAGTACAGAGCTCAACCTGCTGCACCACCAAGGAGGCCCTTAAGTTTAATTTTTTTTTCAACCCTTAAGTTTAATTTTAAGAAACAAAGTTATGGCTAAATTGTGATACTTTAGATATTTATCTAAATCGCTTATCTTTTAAATGCACAGTAGAAAAAAGAATCAGATTCCTAGTTACTTAGGCTAAGGAAGCTGACCCAGGTGAAATGGAGACTTAATGGCAGACAAAGAAGTTGGTGCTTCTTCAAAACAATATTGTTTAGTACTGTTGAAATATTTATTCAATATCTGATCTGTGTGTATAGAGAAAGATCAGTTTTCTTTTAGTAAAAGTCATTTAACTTTTTATCTTCAAAATAGAACATAAATTATAGGTAGTTTTCCTGTGGTAAGTTTTTGAGAAACAGGAAACGCTTTAACACTTGGGTGATATAAATAATTTGTTTGCAGTTGTCAGACATTATGACAATTCAGAATTTCTGCTGACTCTTAAGGTCTATCTCATGTGATGAGGCTCCGTACTGGAAGCCAGGGAAATGTGCCAGCTACTTATAATCTAAATCCTTCTTATCTCCTTTTTATTTTAAATTTCCCTTCAATTTATTGAGATATAATTGACATTTAATATTGCTTAAGGTGTACAATATAATGATTTTATGTATATGTTCCAAAATATTCACCATAATAAGTTTAGTTACAATTTATCACATTACATAATCATAAACAGTTTTATCTTATGGTAAGTGACTTTCAGTATAGTGCTGTTAACTATAGTCACCATGCTGAACAATATATGCCCATACTCTAACTCTACAGAGTTCAGTGGGAAGATTTACTTCATGAGTAATGTCAAAATATTTGCTAAAATAGTTAACCTATGAAAGAGCTCTTTTTTATCAAACATCTCTACAACTGGAATTGATTTTTATGTTTTCATAACAAGAGGAATACCTTTTAGGAGGGTAACCATGAATGGGAGGATAATCCAGTGATACAGTGTAGTAGAAAAGACTTTATATTTTGCTTTAATTTCTTGTCCAAACCTCTTGAAAGACTTTGTGTGTGGGTTGCTATCATTCATTTTATGAATGAGAAGACTTTGATTGTTGGCAGAGAACTAAATTTTTAAGTTAAATGAGCAGAGATGAAGAGCCATAGAGTTTATTCAGATGAGTTTCAAGGAAAGGTTATGTTGCCAAGTACTGATTATGCTTCCCCTTTATGTATCAAGAGAACAACATTTCACTCGTGGCCAAGGTTTTGCTTAGCAATTTGGTGTTTTTTCATAGTGGCCAGATAGAGATTCCTGGGTACCAATGTACGTTTGGGAAATGTAGCCCACTCACTAGTTGATAGCCCAGGATCAGATGTAGTTGTACTTAATAATATAAAAGAAATAATGTTATTTCCTTCATGACCTGCAGCCAAGTATTAGAAAAAAAATTATGACCCAGGCATTATTTGATGTGGCACTTCAAAATATTTTATCAGCTGTAAGTAAGGTTGTTTCTTATTTATTTTTCATTGACATTTGCCTAACAGCCTTGCTAAGTCTGTGCTTATCTTTGTTGGTGAGATGAGTCTCTTGGAAATAGCAGAAGTTTAAAATTCATTCAGCCACTCTGCTTCTTTTGATTGGTAAGTTCCAGCCACTTACAACTTAAGATGATTGTTGAGATATGTTTACTGTTATTTTATGTTTTTATTTTAGTTTGTCTTGTATTTTCAAAAGTTTTAAAGGGTTTTCTATTCTATTTTTTTTTAAGCTTCCTTTCCCATTGTCTTATGTGTTACTTATTCTATTTTTTTTGGTTTGAGGGTTTTATGGAGGTAGGGATCTGATGGACTATTTGTGTGACCCACTGGGTTGTCTGGTCTCTGGCTGGTTCCAAACAACATTCTAAAGTACGTTGTTACTTTCTTCCTTTTCCTCCATATTAAGTTAGGTGTCTTTTGCCTTGTTTTTTATTGTTTGTGGCTTTGTGGTAACTCCTTTATTTTACCTTTTATTGCACCTTGGTATTAAATTCTTTTAAGTTTTGTATTTCAGCAAAGTTCCTTATTTTTCTTTTCTGTTTTGATTTTTAGTGTAGCTGGGTAGAGGATTCTGGGCTGAATGTCTTTTCTTTAAGTATTTTGAATATCTCTTTCCTGTCCCTTCATGTTTTATAATTTTTTTTGCTTAAAAATATGCTAATAGTCTGATTGGTGTTCTATTATAAACTACCCTTATTTTTCCTTGATTTTTTAGTGTTCTGTCCTTATCATTTCTTTACAACAGCTTCACTGTTATGTGTCTTGATGTATGTCTATCAGTATTATTTTTGTTTGAAAATCTTTGGGCCTCTTGGGTCACAACTTCTGCTTTATTTCTTGAAGTGAGATGGTTTTCAGTGATTGTTTCTTTAAATAAGTTTTCTTTGACTTTTTCTTCACCATCTGAGATTCCCCAAGATATGATTTATTCCTTTTTAAATTGTCAAAAAAAATAAATTGTCTTAGAGAGTTATTACATTACTTTCATTGTTTTTTCTTTTTGTCCTCTATGTTGTTCTATTCTTATTTTCTCCAACTTTGTGTATTCCAGTTCATTTATTCTCTCCACTGCTTCTGTTATCATTAACAGAATATATGTTGTTGTTCTATAACCTCTGATGTCTCTTAAAGGTCCATCAACCTTGTCAGGACTCTTGCCCAGAATTCCCCTTCTGTCATACTCTGCTACTGAGTTGAGACTCCTTTCAGAGCTTTTAGTTCTGGTGTTTGTGCTGTGTTTTTATCCTATTTTTTTGGTATGAGTTTTAGTAAAGATATGTTTTCAGTTGTTCTTTTTACACTTTTTGAGTAGTCAAGAGACTGGTCCTGTTGAGGGGTTGTAGGTATAAAAGAGAATAGGTACAGTAAGCATCAAAAGATCACCTCCAGTAGACTCAGGAATTTGAAATTCATCTTGAAAGCATTTCTTTGTGGGGGATGGCAAGTTTTTTAGATATCTTAGTCTGGAAGAGGATGTGGCAGGTGTTTGGGATGTTTTAGCATGGGTTGAGAATTGTAGGTATTTCAGATAGCTCAGCCTGGGTGTAAGTAAGCAGTAATTTCTTCTATAAGGAAGTCTAGGTTCTCTGTCATTATTTGGAGGACAGCTATTCTGTATTATGAGCTTTAGATTTAAGCCAGTAGTCCTTGCCCTGCTCTCACTTCTGTAGCTCCCTAGCAATGCACCCTCTGTCCTGGGAACCTACTCATGCATTCCCATATCCAGTTCTGTGATGGCTCTTAGGATCCCAGATGTTCACATGTGCCCAAGGCAATGGCTGTCAGAGCACTGCATTATAGTCACCCCCTCTGGTGTGTTATCCTCAAACTCACTATGAGTTCTTCCTACCCCTTTTACTTGGGCTGATGTTCCTATTGTATGTGCTGATCATAGTTTTTACCTCAGGGATTTTTGGCTTTATTTTGTATCAGTTTTTTTGGTGTATAGCTGGAAGAGGAGAGCCCTGTGTCATAGACTTTTGTAGCAATTTTCTATATTTTAAACCTCTGTTTAATTCATTTTGTATATTTTACAAAGGCTATGTAAACAAGTTTTTCAAATAATTTGACTTTATTTTCCTATATAAGGTATATACCACGTTTTGTGCAAATTTAAATCTAAGCTTTAGTGGATTTAGTGTGTGTGTTGGGGGTGGGGTGGGGAAGTGTGTGGTGAAAAAGCAAGTAAATACACTATGTTGTGATATTAACTTTTGTAACCTGGTAATGTATTTATTATGACCAGAAGAGTTATAGAATCTGAGTCAGTGAGTCCTTTCTTGAATAATTGTTAGAATGGTAGAAATTTACTACTAACTTCCACATTCAAATCATATATCCATCAGCAATAGCTTTACCTAATTGCCTTGAAGATGAATAAAAGCTGTATCACAAAGAATAATTCTTTGTATTGAAGATTGATGTGACAGGCATTATACTATAAATAAAAGGAAATATTTCACTGAGACTTTATAATTCTATGGATCCTAAAAGATGAAGGTATCAGACTTAGGTCACACTGTTGCATACAGCTTTGTTAAGAGTGAACTAGCTAAATGCATAGTGCTACTTAATGCTAGCAAGGACTGCAACGGTCACTATAATTGACCTATATAACTGTTATTTCCTTTTTCCTGGGCTCCAAAGCTAATCTTTATTTGCCCTGTCCTTATTTCTATTAGGCCACCCTGTCCAAAAGGCAGTGACTCTGTCAATTCCATTTTAATTACTGTCAAAAATAACCTTTATTATTATACTTCAATGTCTTTTTAATTTTTTTTTGCCATTATTTCCATCTACTTCAAGTCATTTTTCTCCACATCAATATGCTCTTTAAAATACTCTAGTCAAAAGCCCTGATGGTGCATAGACAATATATTTAAGTTTCACAGTTGCATATTCAAAGTCTTCCATAGTATTGTTCTTCAAGACTCTTCTTACCTCCAACATAACCCAACATGTACCCTGTGTTCCTTCCAACTGAACACATTCTTGACTCTCTCTGGCACTGTCTTGCTCTTTTCTTAAAAAGAACGCTATTAACTTCAGTGTAAGGACATTGTCATTCATTTGAAAATGTCCGCTGTGTCAAACGATTTTTTTTTTTAAAACCAAGTCTCTTAAATGAAAATTCAATGAGGAGAGTTTCATCCTTCTCTATCTGTATAACTAGTTATAGAGATTGCTTTCTTAACTTTAAAATATGTTCATGCTTGTCAAATCACAGAAGCAATGAATAAATTCATGCTTATGCATTATTGTGGATCATGTTAGTGCAACTGAAATATCAAAGAAAATGGACACATATATTTAAAAAATGAATTAAGATGAGTATTTAAGAACTGTGTATTTTTTATAGCTTTGCTTACATATGCATTATTGGTCTTTAAAATAATGACTTTTTTTTTGAGATTGCTTCTAAAGATCTTTTCATAATATGTGTAATGCCATGTTCACAGTATTTTATAATCTTTAGTTTGTATAATACATTATTCTTGATCATATTTACATAACTAACTAAATACTTTTCATTGAAATAATAAAGGGTCAAGCAAAGGAGGGTCTTGAAGTTTGATAAGTTCTGAGGTTTTATATATGGTAGAGGCCTATTCAAAGCTTAAAGCAAGACTAATCATTGTTTCTGTAGTTTAGATGAAGAATTAGTTTGGTTGTAAAAAAGATGAATTGGAGGTAAACAGGACTTGGAATATAGATACTAATTAATCCATAAGTGAGTAATTTGACATTAACAGAAGCAGTAGCAGAGGAACATAGAATGGGGCAAATACGTTAATACAAATAGTCCATAAAACTGATGGTTTATTGATTGAATGTGAAGGAATATGAGAATTTTAGTTAATTGAAGTCACTACGGTGGCAACTGAGTCTTTGGACATGCCACCAAAAAAACATGTATTGATCACATACTATGTGTGGGGTAATGTATGGCATATGAAAGATGGTTTAAGAAGAACAAGGTATGCTCTCTGTTCTGCAGTAGCTTACAGGCTAGTCGGAGGGTGCCGACCGACATATGGTATAGATCAGTAGGTGAAAACCTAAGGCTCATGTCTGTGTCTTATTCAATGTTGTGACTTGACATAATAGATGCTCAATAAATATTTGTTGACCTAATTAAGTCTAGGAGGAGGGGGTGAAAAATCAAGACTTCTACATTTATTATGCTGAATAACTGATTTTTTTTTTCTCATATGGTCTTCTTGACATGAGATGCATTTTTGAAACATTGGTTCACTCCAGCAGTTTTTTTGATTGCTTTATTGCTTGTTTCATGGTTAACTTATAGACTGCTTCACATTTCTTAAGACAAATAAGTGCTGTAGTTCAAAAACATTCCTCAAACCTTAAGCAAATTCCTAAAGCTAAGAATAAAACTAAATTACCGATTTTTCCAGTAACTGAATGCAAGTGGATCTTTTGAAGTTTCTTGCCCCTTTTCTTGTAGGAATCACACACACAGAAAAACCAAAGCTTCTTCTATTTGTGTGCACATACACACAAATGCACACACATTTATAATGAAACAGATAATTATGCTCAATCAATAATGTTGGAAGATATAAAAATATATATTATCTCTTTCTTTGAATAAAATTTTCAGTCCAATAAAATAAAACAATAATAATTAGGAACTGTATCTAAAAGCTGTGAAATTTATTTCAATAAAATATCCTTTAAAAGTAAAATTTCCAAATGGGCACATTTAATAAAACACGTTAGTTAGTCCTTTTTCATATTAAATTGGTCATAACCTTTTTCTCTAATTTTTAACGCCTTTAGCATTCTTAACTAAAACCAATCATTGACTAGTTCAAGTTACACTGTACATATACCTTAAATGTGTATGTGTGTGTGCACCAATAACATTGATGACATAGAGTCACTAATTTCCTGTGAAGGCAGTGAAAAAACTGTATTCAGTGCTTGGAGAATTTGAGATTCCATTAGAACTGTATGTGTGAAATGGACATAAATAGTATAATCATAGTGTTAGTAGGACAGAATAAAGGGCAACCCTGGAACCCCAAACCTACCTGCTCTAAATGGGCTCTGCCACATGTAACATAAAGGCAAAACACACTCTTAGTGCATAATACCTCCAACAGAAAACAACTATCATACAATTAGTGTGCAGTAGAGAATTAGTGTGCAAAAGAGAAAGAGAAGAGAAAGACTACAGTTTCCAATTGAAGTACCTAAGTTACTTGTCCCCTCATGGGCAAACATGCCCAGTTAGAATGGCTCAAAGTGTGGCCACTGAGACCTGAAAGCTTGCCACTGTAGCTGTGCTACTAAAAATAGCATGGAAAGTAATGCAGCAGCAGCTGAGAAGTGCTTTTCATGTAGTGGAAGCTATTCCATCATAATCTAAGAACTTTTAACCAAGCTTTCCTTGATTTAATGTGTACCTCTGAGAAAATGACATTATTATGAGGGATAGAATTTGGGGAATGGATCTTATAAATTCCACAACCTTAGGAATTTGAATTATTTCCTTGAAATTATTTGGATTCGCATTTTTGGATAAGGACTGCTCAAGGAGAAATAGGCCTCTTCTTACAGTGGGCTCAGTCTGCCCGCTGTGACTTACTGGGAATTGTGCTAGGAAACAAAAATCAAGGCACAAAAAATCCATCTGAATGCACATATGCTAGGCTAGAAGAAAATGAGGACCAAACTTCTTTTAACATTTTAAGTTGTGATAAAAATTTTTCATTCTGCAGTATTTTTAGTGTTCCATTATTTGTTTATATATACCATTCTTTTATTTTCTAATACTAACAAAACTCTTAAAGTCAAAAAGTCTACACCTCTGTTTGTACCTTATCTTTGAAAGAGCAAGAGGGAAGCTGAAGAAAAAACTGTATTTCCGTTTCTGAGCTTGTGAGGAACACAGATTTCTAAAGGAAAATGTTGGTAGTAATAGTTCTGAAGATGAGAAAGAAATTCTGTTATGTAAACTGCAGCAAAGGAAAATAGAGGCGTCTGGGACATGGGAACAGAGGTTTCCTAATCAGAGTGTGGAGATTAAATAGGTTAACCATTTTCTGAGATTTAAAATATCTTTTTATCAAATAAATACATAAACTAGCCCCATTAGACATTTTCTTGTTGAAGGGCTTGAAGAGGCTAACGAAAAACGATGCTACTAGTTCATTTGTGGTTAGCCACTTAACAGAAAAACCTACGCAGTTTATTAGTTGGATCTTCAAAAGTTTCCTAGCCTTAGCTTTCCTTATGAGTTCACTATTCTTAAATTTATGTTAAGCATTTTATATGATTACATGTATTTTTTATTTGCAAATATTGTCAATTTTCTTTTAGCTAGTAGTGCCACATATAATCATCCTACATACATTTGATGAAAATAACTAAAATATATTCAGAGTACTTGGTATTAAAGATTCACTTTATTGTGATCATTATCTGGTTGAAACACTATAGCAAATTCTAAATCAATCTCTGACAGCTTATGGGTCCTTTAAAATAATGATCCACAGTAAGAAGTATACAAATTAGTTAATAAAAGTAGAACTATTTCTTTAAGGGGAATCAACTGTCCAATATCAATCCACAATTAAATAAAACTGTGGAAAACTTGCAAATGATCCTGCTAATTATCAAATAAACCTAACCTAATCCATATATAATCAACAAAGGACTTGCTTAAGAAGCTGTAGTAAATGTGAGTGGATATTGCCAATTTTATAGGGCAAATGTTATTTTCAGTAATGTTTTGAGAAGTAATAAAAAATGTCCAATAGCCACTCTATAACTTTCTTGTCCACTGTGGAACTGCATTCGTGTTTGAGGTCAATGTCACATATTCATAGGGAGAAAAGAGATCAATGTCTGTTTTGTTTTCAGTACATAAAGTTGAGGATAGTGGCTGTGGAGGGACAGAACTGAGTATTTTAAGTTCTAGAATCACTTCATTCACTCTTCTTGTGTTTCTTTATCTGCTCTTTTAGTCAATGTTTACATTAAGCTTGTCACATCAAGATATCCATCAGCTTTGTCGATATGTTTATGGTTTTTAAAAGACTGCAGTGCTAAAAACCAAACTGTACAGCATGAAAAGTCACAGTCTATACTGCGAAAGTGAAGTGTACCATTACTCTGGTTTCTGTTAATTTTCCACTGATGCCACTTTTATTTTATTTTCTGTTTCTCCCATCAGGTATCCTGTGTAGTAACTTCCACAGTCTGTTTTAACACAATACTTCTAGTTATATATCGGTATTAGGACTTTTAATGGACACAGAAATAAATGGAAATATTTGTGTTATATATCAGAGTGCCTACTGGTCATCTACATTAAGTTGGATATTGTATTGTTTTTTTTGTGTGTGTGTGTGGCTAATTTTAATATGCTATTCTAGAAATGAGGCACTGAACCTATTTCTAGAGTACCTAAAAATCTTGGCCTAACTTCTCATCCTATTTGACCTTCAAGCAGAGTTTTTCACCCAACTAGTCTCTTTTCATTCTTCAATGTTTCCTCCTGGGACTTTCTTTCCTGATTAATGCAGAATCATCACATAGCTAAAAATGACAAGAGTTCCTACATTCTCTGAATTTCTTTACATGTTCTCTTAGTTTAGAAAATTTACTATTGATGACCTCTGGCGAGAAGGAGGAGGTCTTTCATATAGTATGAAGAGCTTCAATGTAGGAGAAGGCAGCAGAGTTTACACATGTTCCTTCTGCTATTTAAATAGAGTTAAAGTTAGTTCTTTGCCCTCCCTACAACATATCTTTATACATCGTTAAAATAAGAAAAATTAAATGAGTGATCTCTGTCTACTTAATTTTACCTTTTTTACTCTCAAAATGCTTTGGTTCGGGCAATAATTTTTATAGTCTCACAACTGATAAAGATTGCAAGATTTCCTTGCTGAAATCACTTTTAATACCTCATAAAATACAACCAAGTATCACCAACACACACTATTCATTCTGTTCCCCAACATCTTTCTTGAGTGTTACGACACACTACAAGAGTATCTTCCAAACTACCACAGGTTCCATTTTTGCCAGATGTGTACATTACTAACAGTTTTTGCCAGAATAATTGTAAAATATAAAATAGCCTAATTTGATTTTCAGATCTTGTATTAACTACCAGGAAGTAGTAGTAACTACTAGGAGGGTAAATGTGAGCAAGGAAGAGAGAACACATGCAAATGAGATAATAATCTTATGACGACTTCAGATATGATTGTTATTTTGCTGTCATGCAAACAGACATGTTAGAAATCTGATTTATTCCATAATTCCTGTGCCTGGTTATTATTATAATAAGTTTTTTCTCTTTCCTGTCTTTGTGTTCATATTTATAGTCACTTGTCTCTTTTTAATTTGATTAGTATATTACATTATTGTTGTAGAGATTGTAATATCAAAGATTCCATTTGCTCCTCGATATTTTTCCAGCTCCTTTATAGTTCTGGTGAAAATTATGGAAGGAAAGCTCTGTGTTACTTCCAGGCTGAGACTTTGTAGAATGCAAATTCCAGTTAGCTAGTACCAGAGAACCAGACCTCCCTTGTACTGTATAGAGCAGAGCATTTGTCCATGTGCAGGGTACATGTGCTGTAACTGAGACCTTTAGTATGTGGAGTCACAGAGATTTAGGAGTTATTGGTTCCCTCAGAATCACCTAGCCTATTCTTACTAATACAGAATAAATCCAGAAGAACTGTGATGCTATAACAAACAAAAGTCAAAATCTTCAAGTTCTTGACTGTGGGTTTGGTGGCTACTGAGGAAATGACTATTAACAAGAAAAGTAGAAATCTAGTATTAAAATAAATGTTTCCATTTTGGAACTGTTTTTAGATTTACAAGAACAATCTGTTTTTTCAGGGATGAAATATCTGGCAAAAATGGAACCTGTGATAGTGTGGAAGATGGTCTTGTAGTGTGTCGTCATAACACTCGAGAAAGATGTTGGGGAATGGAATGAATAGTGTGTGTTGGTGATATTTGGTTGTATTTTATGAGGTACTAGAAGAAAAGTGATTTCAGCAAAGAAAATGTCAATTTTCACATTAATGAAAAAGAATGAAGACATTTAGACCTTTCAGTACTAAATGAGTCAACCACTTTGAGAACTAGCAGTAATATGCTTGAAAAAGTTGTTTTGAAAAACTTATTCAGTTTATCTTTCAAGTAATTCAAATGCATAGGGACAAAATTAAATGAAGGGTCAGAGCCCTGAAAAAAAGGTTTATGTCACTGGAGTGCAAAATACTACCATTACGTTTAGAGAAAGTGAGTGTTATAGGGATGAGAAAGCGAACACATATCTTGTAAATGAGAACTATGCCTCAAAGACAATGTTAGTCAAAGAAACTACTGGACAAAAGAGATGGATTCTTATATACATATATAATATATATATAACATGTTACATGGCATATATATATTACAGTATTTGCTTTCTTTTCTGAGGTGTAGTTCCCATAGAATTCCCACCACCAATTCACCTGTGCACCATCACCATAGTCCCTTGTGCTCTTCCCACCTTGTTTTGATCCCTCTCCTCCCCCTCCTCTGTAGATTGCCTCAGATTTGTAGTTGTCTATTTATTTTTGTTTTGTTTGTTGTGTTTTTTTCTTTGGTTATTATTGTTGTTATTATTTTTTTCTTTGATCCCCCATATTCCTCCTATAAGTAAAACCATATGGTATTTTTCTTTTTCCTTCTGACTTCTTTCACTGAGCCTAATCCCTTCTAGCTCCATCCATGTTGCTGTGTGAATGGCATGAGTTTATGTTTTTTTGATTGCTGAATAGTAGTCCATTGTGTATATATATATAACATCTTCTTGACCTAGTCATCTATTTTGGGGCATTTGGGTTGATTCTAAGTCTTATTTATTATAAAAAGAGAATGAATCTTAAATGATATATACATATTGACTTATGTCAGTTTTAAGATAGGTTAAGTCATGCTGTCGCAACAAACAACAGCAAAATGCTAATGGCTTATGATAGGCAAACCTTATTTCTTTTTTCACCACATAGCAACATAATTGGCTGGCAGCTCTGCTCTATGTTCTTTTTTCTCTGGGTCTCATCTGACACTACCACTGTTTGGTACTTTGCCAATCTAAGTTACAGAGGGCAAAGAAAGCACATGAGCAGATGCTATTTTAGCTATAATAAAAGCCACTTGGCTTGTGAAATTGGTTAAAATAATGATGAGCCTAGAAATTAACAGAGTGGCTCTTACAATACCATTTCTTCAAAAGACAGTGACTATTGGTGAGCAGTAATGGGGATGACTACAGTCAACTAAGTTTTTATGGGCTGGAATTGTACTTGGAAAGTTGCACACTAAAATGAAGGCTTTACTGCCCAATTCCCAACTCAGATGTGGACGAAGAGAGTCAAGATCAAGAATTATTTCCTACCCCTTGCAAGATATTTCCATGGCACTGTGTATTCAATGGGATTTTAGAAGTGATGCAAATCCCATTATCCTAGACTTGAAACTGAATTCAAGATTTTTTGTGGTTTCCTTTGGGAAGCTGTTAAATGTACTCCATCTGTTGGAAGAGAGCAAATGAATGTTTGGTGACTATAAAGATAAGCCAGGGCATAAACTGTAATGCTTATCAAATACTGTTACCTCTCCATTTCTACCTGTGTGACTGTGGACTATTAAAGAACTCAGGGTGGAAGTAAAACATCATGTCAAGGTGAGATAATAAAATCCCACACATGGCATGCAAGGTCTCCTTCCCTGACAAGGTGACTAAGTATGACTCTTGTCTTACTTAGTAAGTACAGTTACAAGAGGAGAATCCTTTGTCAGATGTACCTCAGGGAAACAAAGTCCCCTGCCAACCTACATAAGGCAGGAGCCTTTTTTTTTTTTTCCCAGAAAAATAAAGCGTTTTTATGTGAAGTGCTTGCACTTTGAGAGTGATTAAACATAATCCAGTCAATGAAGTTATGTGGGATAAAACTAGAAATTTTGTACAAGGTAGATCTTCTGCAAAAAAAAAAAAAAGTCATTCTATTTCCCTTTCATATTCATGAGGACACTTCGTACATCTTGCCCTTATTATTCACCCATCTCCCTGCTCCTAAAGAAAAACATAAATATCATGAGAACAATGGTGAAGGGGCAGACTGAGAGCTCTATTTGACTATAAGTCTCTGTTTCAAATGCAGCAGTGTGCGAAGAAGAGTTTGTTTTTCCTTTCCCACATAATGGTGCATCAGAGGTTAGATATACTCAGGAAGAGGGTACTGAAAATATCCTTTGGGAATTCCATAATGGGCATTTTTTCTTTGTGCAATCCTTCTAATCAATGCAAAATAGCAGACTGTGGGTTCCATAAGCAAAAGCACAAACATTTAATCACATGAATGTTCACAGATCCAAAAGAAGAATTAATTATTAATGATACTGTGGTTAGGCTCAACTTCAATTAATAAATAATTTAGAATTCTGCATACAAGGAGCACATTATAATAAAAAAAAATAAGGTAAAATCTTAGCAGAAAACTCCAAATCAAAATTTAAGAGGTCATTCCTCAAAATTGATAAATCCTAATTGTGCAACATTTCAGTCAATCAGCTACTGCTTATTCATAGCAACACTCAGAAACCAGTGTGAGGTGAAGATTTTATTAATATTTACAAGTTTCCTTTAATAAGTATAT
The DNA here is from genome assembly GCA_019455555.1 of Galemys pyrenaicus. NCBI lineage: Eukaryota > Metazoa > Chordata > Mammalia > Eulipotyphla > Talpidae > Galemys > Galemys pyrenaicus. The sequence goes on along the minus strand of JAGFMF010011618.1, from coordinate 48,275 downwards.
GATAGTTTATTGTTAAAAGAACATAAATCAAGAAGTAATCTGGACTGATAAAACAAAACTTGTACCAACCAATGTAGCTTTTGCATGTAATACATAGAAAGGCAGTAAACAAATTTATTTCTTTGTACAAATAAGCCTAGATAGTGCCCTGGCCTTTCAAATCCCAAAACTACTCAATAGAACAGAGAACTAGGAAGAAATTAATTTGGGAAGTCAGATTTCACAATTTTTTTCCAGGATTGCTGCCCCTTCCCACCTCACCCCTGGCGTCCCCCTCACTTCTCCTTTCTACAACACTAATAGAAAAAGGAAAAGTAAATTTCAAGTTAGTTTTCTAGTGTTTATCAATAACAATTGCATTTCTGAAGACAGTTTTGGGTAACTTCACTTCCAGAAAACTGTACATGGTGTTTCCTTTTACTCTGAGTGCAGCTAATTTTTTGTAGGAGATATGGTTGTGGATAAAGCTGTCTCTAGGCATAATTTAATTTTCATAATTTATTGTCTTTCAAGACCTAGAATTTATTCTAGGCCAGACAAAATATTAATCATGTGGACTGTCTGGAGCTTTTGTCTAAGATTATAGAATTAGAAAATAAAGATGTTGATATAATAAAGATGTTGATATAATGTTGCTTTGTCCTGTTGGCTTATTTTCATTTTTATTTCATGGTAAAAGTGATAGCTTTTTAAAAATTTCTCCAGTGAAGTTAACAAATAAAATAAAAGGCAGTAAGTGTGCCATGAATGCCATTGGTTCCTCTCTCTCTTTTTTTTTTTTAAAGGTATTGGACCAGGTTTTTTAAAAAAATATTTATTTATGCATATAAGAGCTGGGGTACAGGTCAGAGTTCTGGGAGTTGAGAGGACTCAGCAGAGACAGAGTGGGGAGCAGAACAGGTAGATCGACTGAAATACATTGCTGAGGGGAAGCAGTGGACAAAGCAGGAGAAGTCTGCTGTGCCATGTGGGTCCCCTCCCTGGCGGGGGATTGAACTAGCGCTGCTGTGCTGTGAGGCTTCACAGTGCAGTGCTCAACCCGCTGTGCCACCAGGGAGGTCCTACCTTGAATTCTTATGGAATAGATGTTCTATAATGTGAAGTGGCATATAGAGACTTGACATATTTGCTAAAGAGAAAAAGAATAAAAAGAATTAAAAGCATTTCTTCTAAAGCAGGAAAAATAGGAGATTCCTCTTTCTGACGCTTAGTGTTTTACTGCCTAGATCTCATGGATGAGGGAATCTTTCAAAAGAGATTCCAAAAGATCCTGATCATTATACTTGCTAATAGAGGATTTTGGGCTTGGGGACTAGCATTTCTAACCTGCAACTCTGGGGATTCCAGTATGCATGGTCCTCTTCCACACCTTTGTTTTATAAAGCAAATATCTGTTAGAAGACAGAGACAAGTTGGATGGATAGGGAAGTGTCTTGGTGTGAGGCTAGGTATAAGAAACAAAAGAAAAAATTCCCTTAGTAAAGAAAGCCAAGGGAAAGACTGTAAAAATAGGTGAACTATTCAAGAAGCAAGTAACAAATAGGAAAAAGTCAGTTTATCCAACCTGCATAGACCAGAAGCAAATTTAGCAAGAATGATAAGCAAGGAATTAATAGGAAAACCTTAATTTAATTGTATTTTATTCTTTAAATTTTTGTATTATCAGTTGTCTTTATTAATCATTGTGCTTTTACTGCTTTTCTTCTCTTTTCAAAACCCACTTCCCTAATTATCCCTTGTTTATAGAAATGACTTTTTGCCTTAGCAGATGTTCTTGACTCCAATATATTCTATTAGGGAAGTTTAACAAGTCAGAATCAATAAAGACATAAAGGGGGAGAGATTTGTGGTTCCCAATCTTAGTGGCACATGTAAATCTGGAAACAATATTGAAGGACTCATGGCCTCCTTAAGACAATCCACCAGATTTATTATGTTTTTTTTTCCACCTACAATTTTAACACAGCACAGTAAGTGCTTACAGGGAAGATTGGAACATCTTTTTCTGATCTAAAGCTTTATATATAAAAGAAATTATGACACAAGTACAAAAATAATTTAACAGATTTGTGTAAAACAAAATACCTGGGAACTACCCAGTTCAGTAAACCCATTCATAATCCCTAATTCATCTGTTCCTAGTCACCTCTTCCATGTTTTACATGAAAAGAAGGCACTACGTTGACTTTCATTGATCTGTAAAATGGTTTTTATCACTCAAGTATACATCCTAAAAAATTTTATTTTTTTTTCACTCACATTTATTATCATTTTATCTTCATACTTTTTCTCTCTGAATTATTATTTCAGAAAACAAGGATTTTTAACTGTAGAGTGCACTAGTCTGAGAGTTGCTGAAATGATCCCTATACTACACTTCACATGTACTCTGCTTTCTTGTAACTTAGTCTCTGTCTAGAGACTTGTTTAAATTCTTCTCTTTTCATTTAATTTTTAGCAACTTGACTTTTTAGGTGGTAGCAAGTTCCATTATCAAGAGTTTTCCTCTCTTTTGGAATGTCTGTGGTATCTAATGCCTGCATCCATTAACTTATTGGTGATTGTAAATGACATTTTAATTCTACCACTTAGTTTTCACTTACTAGTCATTTGCAAGGAGAAATTTTCCTTTGCCCACTATATTGCTGTAAAATGATACAGTTATAAAAAAGCTAAGATAAATATTTCATTCCTTGCAGATAATTAATGGGATCCCTGTCATTCTCCAAAGTTAGACATTTTGCTTTTTCTTTAAATTTGACAAATATAGTAGATGTTTTAATCTTTTCCAATTAGTATCTTTAGTGGAGCTGTAATGGTCCCTATTATTTTGTCAGGCTTCTTTAAATTGTCTTGTATGGTAGATTTTGGAACCTTGGTGAACTTTGGAAGCTTCCTTTCTGTCTGTTATGACAAAATGGTCTAACTTTATTTTTTATTAATTTTTGTGCTTACTTGTATCTTTTTCCTCTTTTATGTTAAATCATCTTATCTTATTCTAGCTTCTTAAAATGGGGGCATAGATTATTGATTAGTGTATATTCTTTTTTATGAGTCTTAATATTACAAATTTCCTTCTAAGTAATGCTATAGCAAAAATGGACAAATTTTGATACATGGTGTCCCCATTTTCACTCAATTTGTGTGTCATAAAGTGTACTTTTGGTGAATGGTATTGTGACTTTGAGAAATGCATGCAGTTGTATAATCAGCACCGCAACAGAGAGAAAAAATTGATCCTTCATTCAAAAACCCCTCATGCTTCTCTCCTTCTCTCCCTCCCTTCTTTCTTTGTTCTCTCTGTTTGTTTTGGCACCAAATTCCTATATAATGCACATTTATTTTTACCTTTTCACTTAATAGTAGACCCTATTATACACATATAAATTTATAGAAATATTATTATTTTTTGTGGCTGCATAGGATTCCAGCATGTGAAAATACCTTATTTTATCCAACCAGTTTCCTATGACGAGATATCTGGATTACATGTTTGTTTGTGTACATTTGACCAATTTTTTCACTACAAATAATGTCCCCATGAATATTAACAGTGTGTATTTTAACTTCTGCAAGTTGAATTAGTCTGTGCTTCATCCACAGCAAATGGGAAACTAGAAACACAGATGAGCCCTGGCCCTGAGAGACCTATGAAACTGACAACAAAATAGAGAGCAAGATGCAAAACTGCAAGTCTCACAACAACGAGAACCTTTACTCTGAAGTTATCAGTTGGGCGAGCATGGAGTGAACAAGGCGAGAACTCCTGCTCTACTTCCTCCTAAGAGGAGAGCAAGAGTTGATTTCCACTGAGGCAATGGAAGGAAGGGCTTCTCTCCCTTCCAACAACTATATCATGACCACAAATATTTATTGGCAAAACTGGGGTCATAAAATTTCAGATTTGGTGGAGATGCTCCTCTCTTATCAAATACCGCTCAGAAAACTGATTTGCACTGAAATTATTCCAAAACAGTCTTTAGAAGTATGCAGCTCTTTTGGGCATGCAGTTATGCCATCAGTGAGACTGAGTGACCACGGCCCACCCTTCTCAGAGGACAGGAGGAAAGACTGCCTGAGAGTAACAGGACAAGTAATGGATGCCACAGTCTCTGCTCCACACAGATGGGTGGTTTCCCTTTTAAAAGAAGCAAATATTTACTCTCTTAGTTATTGTAAAAATATTTCACTTTCTGCTCTCCCAGTACAGTTTTATTTGATTCAGAGCCTGATGTGCTCCACCCTGAGGAAGGAAATAATGAACAGATCTTTCTTTTGTAAAAATATATATGCACTTAACTCTGTTAGAAATGACTTGCACATATATCAGTTTGCTTGCTGTAATGAGGCACCAATATCTACTTTGCCAAGTACTCAACACTGAAATACCACTGGGAGTTTGTAAAACTATGCTGAAATGTGGATGGTAAAATAAAAATGAAAAATATATTTAATATATCTAGACCAGTAATCTGTGTAGTATTATGCTTGAAGACCCTAAAATATGAGCACCCAAAACATATTGAATTGTTAAAAAATTTTAATCGCCTTACTTTCCCCAGTGAAACTTAAAATTTTGTTGTCGTATGCATCCTAGAAAGACATAACATCTGAAAAGAGTGAGTGCAACCAGGGACACCCATTTGCCATCCAATTTCTCTTACTTCTTTCCACTTTGCTTCAGGACTCCTAAATTGTTAATGCTGCATGTTAATATGATTTCCCACCACTTAGAAAGAACATATTCTCAGAAATCCCTCACTTTAATTAAAAGGCTTTTACCCAACTAAGAAGTCTTCTCAGGACAATTTTTTATTATTATTTTTATTTTATGTTAGCTGCTTGTTCTGATGACAGAGTAGTTATATATAAAATGATTTGGGGAATTAAAAAGAGGACTAATTTCATAATAATAGTAAAAACACAACAAAAACAAAAAGACAAGGACAAATTGGGGATACTTGGTGGGGAGGGGAGGAGGTGGGTTGAGGGCAGATGGGAGCACGGGGGACTGAGGTGATGGTGCACTGGTGAAATGGTGATGGGGAATACATGGGGATTACAATTGATGTCAAATATATATAAATAAAGAAAAAAATGAAGGTGTAGGAGGAAGAAAGGAGAAAAAAATGAAAAAAAAAGTCACAAAGAGAGGGCCCTAATGTAAATCAACAACAATAAATAGTAATTTATCCATTGGATCATCAGTGAAACAAATTTGCCACACTAAGACAAGATTTTAAAGACATAGGAGTGACATAATAAGAATAGGGCTACCCCCTTCATATGGACAACACAGCCTTAACAATATCAAAGCCTAGGGATGCACTTGCTTGTGGGGGTTTTAATAAATTTACAATCCTATAAAAAGAATCCCAGACTTTCTACCAGGGGAATAAAGGGGTTCATGGGAATCTTTTTATCTTCTGCACAATTGTTCTGTTATATCAAAACTGCTCAAAAAATACATTCTATTAAATAGTGTGTTCATAGTAGAAAGTTAAATTTCTCATTTATCATGTTGACAGTATTTTAAATAAATATCTTTCATAAAGATTCATTATATATAAAAATATTGTTCTTTTCTACTATCGATAAGCAGCAAATACACTGACTATAAGAAGAATAATATCAGGTACCATTCACAAGGTGTTATCTATTGCCAAGTGCACTTGTGAATTCTTACAACATGTAAGAACAAGATGACATTTTGCTGTAAGGTGAGCATTCTTCATGCTGAGGAACTTTTATTAAGAAAATCCCTATTGTGCTGCCTTCATTGGAGTGGGGAAAGTAAACTCTGGGACAATTACTTGTTTCAAATGAAAATGAAACTAAATGAAAGCAACAAAAGAAAGCCTCTTCCTTTTGGATTAATTGCTCAAAACATACACCAATAAAATTTAGTCTGGCGACCAATGAAAACATTAAACATACTGATAGTGTTTTCTCCAAATTATATTAGGAACCTCTTAGGAAAAGGTGATACAAGGAAGTGTGGATGAATCTGAGGAAGGCTGGAGAATCTGAGTATGAAAGTTATGCTTCCACTGCATCGCTGGCACTTTCCTGATGCCTAGTAACCCTATGGAGAGAAATGGCTCTATTCGATTGTTGCTGCCCATTTTTCGAAGCCACTTCTGGAATTCCTACCCTGGTGTTGTGAACCTGCTAGTTCCTCCCCACCTACTGTCAGAATATTTCTGTGAAATTATGGTCAGGCCAGCAAGGACATGATCCCCTCCCTGCTGTCAGCCTTGGGGACTGTCTTCTAGCAAGTCTTTCATTCCACCTGTTTCATCTTTTCTATATCACTTTGTTTTACCTCTTTCATGACCCATTCTTTCCAATTTCATGACTTTCTTTGATATTTGGTGATGATGTCATTTAATTGGGAATTAGAGGTTGTGGGTAGTAGTCTATTATTGTAAATCTTTATTTCAAATTCAGATTTTTATTCTTTAACTTTTCTGAAATAGGGAAGCAAATCAAAACAAAGACAAGACCTTCTTTGAGTTCCTCTATTTCTGGCTATACTTTAAAAGTCTTATCTCTTTACTATGATGATCAACTTCCTAGTTGACATTCACCCCAGACTCTGGCCACTCTTTGACTCCTGTTTCACCTCTGGATGTCATCTTTGGACATTCTCTGCTGCATCACCTGAGCTCCAAACAAACTAAATTTATCTTCTTTGAATTTCTTCCCTTTAGGACTCTTGCTCCTCAATATTTTGGATTCCACATTCATACATTTTTATGCCAAGTAGCTTCTGATGTTTCCTGTTCTATGAATCTTTTCTGGAATCAATGTGTCTCTCCCGCCAAAGCATTTTTATTGCTTGTTGATATTGTCCATTGAACAGTGGAGATTTGAGGACAGAAGCTGTACTGTGTCTCTGCTATATGCCAGAACCACCATAGAGTGAATGCTAAACACCTGCTTTCTCAATGAATAAGTGTACAGAGGAGGAAATGGCCTTTGGCCATTCAATCATGATGTAAAATTATGAATGTAGATGTTGAATAAACAGCAGCAAATGTCAGTGACTTGGAAAATCCACTTAATGGATATCTATGTTTTTACCAGTCATTCTAATTTCCCCTTCACTTATCAATACTTTCCATTGACTCTGACATGGTATGCAGGACTCTTCTCAATTCTAAATTTAAACAGATGTATTCAGATCAATAGGCACAGATAAAAAGAAGCAATATTGCTAAAAATAACATTCCAGTAGTTCAACTCAGCTTGAGCCATGGTGGACTAGCTCTTAGGTCAAGCTAAGGTTGGCTTCTACACTTTAGCTTCTGAAATTCCTTCTTCATCATGTGGATCTGGGCTTCTTGTCATACAGATCAGGAGAAATCAATCTAGAAAGTAATTTAATGAAAAGCCCAAACAAAAATTGTTTAATTTGAGACTTCTTGCTACAGTCTATATTACATTGAATATTATATTTGGGTCATAACTTTTATGTTTACATACACACAAATACATGAATAGTATATTGACTAGTACAATAATATTATGTTATATAACATAATATAAACAACGTATTCTATAATAATGTGTTCTTATATTAATGTTAATATAAGTTGGTAAGTATATAGTTGTTACACGCATGTCTTGGAATTGGAATATCAAAAGTTGTTTCACAGAATCAGTTATCATAGCCCTGATTTTTGTTACAACAGAGAAAAACAGAACAATCTCCATTATCACTTAGCAATAGATAAGAAGAGTATAAGCACCGTTACTGCTTTTTTTTTTTTTTCCAGTTTGCCAGATGAACTTTTCAGTAAGAGGAAACTTTAATTAGTGGGTTATGCCTCTTTAATGTTTTTAGTCATTTCAGAAAGAAAGAATGAGACTGTTTTGGTTTCCTCTCTTGACCCTTGAGAGATTCCAAGAAGAACCATTATTCTTATGGCAACATGACTAAGAACAAATCCCAGCAGATGAAACATCCTGATCTTCAAAAGCTTCTGAATATTTTTATACTTCTTGCATCTACTCTCTTCTTTTTGAAAGTGGTTTTCGTTTGTCTAATTTTGAGAAATAACTAAATTTTTCTCTGGAATTTTTGCATCGTATTTTATTCTCTTTAATTATATTTATCTTCCTTGCTCAAAGTCAACTTTACAAAAAACAAATAGACACTTGCAGAAAGTTCCATGTTAATGAGAATATGAAAATACCTTCTTCACATCCTATTCAATAATAAACATTGATCCTTTTATCCCAGTGACTTACCAGTCATATGGATTTTTGACTATGTGTGAATTGTGTAATTCAGAAATAAAAATATGCTGTCAGCTTCAGTCATGTTTTATAGTTGCTATCCAATCTTGAATTTTTAAAAAATGGTAAGTTTGCTCAGAGAATAAGCAAGCCTTTGTGTTATTGTGCAAAGTTTTTTTCTGCCTCTAGTTTAATTTTTATTAAAATAAAGCCATGTTGTGGCTTTATGGTTGATCAGTTAGTTTGAAAGCAACAGAGACCATCTCTGACCAATATTAATCAAAGGGCATTTATCAAAAGGGCACCAGTAATTAAAGAATTGGTGGTGACCAGAAGACAAGGTTGAGTGGACATCAATAAGCAAACTATGAAAGAAATAAGTGATCATTTTGAGTATATTTAGAACTTTCTGTATGTGTACCTTTTAACAGAGTAGGAAAAAACAGGTCATAAACAGATAAATATGTAGAGTGATCTTAACCCACAATAACTTATTTAGATTACATTAAGCATTTAAAAATCAATAAGCACAGCACTCATTAGAAATAATCTAAGGGAAATGAACAGCCAATGCACAGAAGAAGACATTCAAATGTTTAATAAAAATTGGATGTTCAGAATTACTGGAAATAAGGACATTGAATAACTGGGAATTATATCCTAGGCAAGTGGACATCTCAAAAAATCATGACAATGAGATTAATAAGATACTTAATGGGGGGACCTCCCTGGTGTCAAGGGGTTAAGTCTCAGCGTTATTACTGTTATGACCTGAGTTAGTTCTCTGGCCAGGAAGCTAACCCACATATGGTACAGCAGACCTTTCGTGTCTTGCCCGTTGCTCCCCTCAGCAGTGTATTTCAGTAAAAGGCACCTGTTCTGCTCCCCACTCTGTCTCTGGTGAATCTTCTCACCCCCAGCACCTCCGGCCTATACTCCAGTTCTTCTATGCAAAAACAAACAAACAAACAAACAAATAAATAAACAAATAAAAATAATACTTTTTTCAGTTAGATTGGAAAGCCAGAATTTTCTACATTATCACTGGGCAATTTATGGACACAAAGATTTGATGGACTGGAGGTGGATAACTGAGCACTTAGAAAATAACTAGTGTTGCATATAGGTACTTTGACATCTGTGTTGCGTATAGGTACTTTTGTGTAATTGCTGGTGGGCAGAACATAATTAAAAAAAAAAGTCCAATTGAAACGTTGCTTTCCTCAGTCCTGCTGTGACATGAAAATGGCCTTCACGTTATCCCCAAAACATTTTTTTTAATCCTTAATAATATAAAAAGGGACAGTTTCCCCAGTCATTTTCTATGCCGCATTATCACTAGATATTATCATTAGATATCAACAGGTATTCAGTGAAAAAACGGGTTCCAAGGTGAAGCAAATCTGGTCAAAACAAGATAAAAAACTTAAGCAGGATAAGTTAGGTAATAACCATTAAAACGTAGTAGTTTGGACCTCCCTGATGGTGCAGCGGATGGATGGATGGGATGGATTGAAGGCAGCACTGTGAAACATCCGCCCACACAGCAGCTTGAGCCGATCTGGGGGGCCAGGGAGGGGTCCCACATGATGCAGCAGACCTCTCCTGCCTAGCCTGCTGCTCCCCTCAGTGGTGTTTTGGTAGATCTGCCTGTTCTGCTCCCCACTCTGTCTCTAGTGAGTCTTCTCACCTCTCGCGACTCTGGCCTGCACCCCAGCTCTTGTATGCATAAATAAATCTTTAAAAATATAACTAAGGTTTACTTCTCACACACTGATGTTCATGGTGGGTCGGCTGTAAATTCGGGTCTATGTCACTGTTACTGTCTTTCCTCTGAGAACTGGAGGGAGCAGCCTCTGTGTGGAACCTTGTAATTTGCTGTGACAGCGATAGACAAGTGTGTGGACAGCTCCATGGGCTCCTCAGATTTCTGTCTAGAAGGGTTGCATGTCATTTCTGCTCTTATTTCATCTGTCAGATCGACCTCGTGGCCCAACCTGACTCAGGGCAAGGAAGGGTGGTCCTACAGAGAGCAGAGCACTGGTGATGATTATACAGTCCACAACCCAAAGGAAACCAGAACTGCCCAGAGCCTAGAAGGTCATGATGTCAATCCTAAATGACAGTGGAACTTGTTAATTTCCTTCCAGGGCTGTAGCTACTCCTTAATTTATTCAAATAGAGACAGAACCTTTCCTTCTGTTGATATATGTAATTGCAATTAAATACTTTAACTCCGATAGTGTGCTGCTTGGGCTCAGATTTCACCCCTTATTAACTAGTGATATTGAGCAAACTAGCCATTTTAACCTTCAGTAGCCTCAATAATGTCTCTTACTATTATTATTTTTATTGTTATTATTCTTTTCCTTGATCCTTATTTGGGTCCCTTATATTCCTCCTAGGGGAGGAACCATCTGGTATTTTTCTTTTGCTTTCTGACTTATTTTGCTGAGTGTAATCCCTTCTACTTCCATTCATGTTTCTGTGAATGACTCTAGTTTATCTTCTTTGATGGCTGGTTACAGCAAAATAAGTCAGAAAAGCATGATGGGGAATACATGAGGATTACAACTGATGTCAAACATATATAAATAAAGAGAAAAAAAAAAGACTATCCCAAGGAAGCATCAGATTTCCATTGAGCTGGGAGATCACACAGAACTGGATGTTTTGAAACTTTCCTGAATCACTTAGTAAACTCTGAATTATAGATACACAGATGGAATAATAGTTGATTATTTCTTATTAACATGCTAGAAATTTAAAGGGAGAACATGCTTGTTGCCTGTGATCAATATTCATGTTGATTTGATATTGGCTAAAATGTGTCCGGTGCTATTAGCTACATTACTAAAGGAGCATTTGTGTTTTTCTATTGATTTTAATAATATTTTCATACTTGTTATGAAACAAATGCTTCAGTTTTAGATATAAAGAAGAAAGATAGTAAGACTTACTACATTTTGAAAATATCTTTGAATATTGTTAATTTATCTGATTTAGTTGATAGCATCAGTATTTGTGTTTATTCCTCAAGATTCAAGAGTACCTTTAGCTGATTATGAGTTTTCTTAAAGAATTACTGATCAGCATCAGTAATCAGAGTTACAGATTCTTATATTTGGATAAAAATATTTTTGTACTGGGATAAATGAATAAGTCCTACTTATTCAGGATTTAAAATTTTGCTTATTTTTCTGTTAAGACTGATTAAAATTTCATAACAATGTGAATAATTTTCAGATAAACAATATATGTTTCTTTCATTTCTTTAAAATAGGAGACCTAGAAAACTAAAATAATTTCTCAGAATCAATTAAGTGTATTTTTATTCAATGTCTATCGGTAAAATTCTTATGGAATTTAAATTTCTGAACCAAGAGATTTAACCTTTATGAAATTGAATAAAATGAAGGATTTTACATAATAATGACTTTCTCAGTATTCCTGACTAACAATATTCATGCCTATTGTACTTTCCGCTTGAAAGTATGATATTCTTTTGAGATCTGGAAACTTAAAAAATTAAAGTTCAGCAATAAGAATCAGAGCAAGATTTTATACTTTACCTATAAATCAAAGTAAAATTTAATTTAGCTAAAGAAATGGTATCTAAAGTGGTGATATCTTTAGCATCAATTAAAAACAAAGTAATTGTTATGGAAATATGCAGCATATTTTATGATTTTTTTCTCTCAAAAAGTTGTTAGATAATATAGTTTTACAAACACATGGAAGAAATTCATATGTTTGAACATATGCTGTTTATCTGTTTATCTGTCAGGTGAAATAAAATCACTCAGGGTAGTAATTTTGGAGCCTTGATATGAATTGTGAATATAGTCAACTTCCAGTCAAGTATGTCATGCTTTACTTTTTTGGAGAAATTGAAATATATATGACTTTTTCATATTATTTATTATATATATGTATGTGTGTGAATTTTCTAATATTCAACAACTATGGGCTCATAAATAAAGAAATTAATTATTCAGTTATCTGATGCTCAAAGTTCATTTTCAGCATTTTCTAATTTTTATGTTTTTATTTTCTCCTATCATCCTTATGTCCCTTTATAACATCTTTCACTTCCTCTTTCACCTTATTAATTAGTTAAAGTCTACTAGTTTTTATTAGTATTTTACTTTGTCAAATCATCCACTATATAAATGTCCAAATATGTCTTTATCATTCTGATAATCTAAAGTGCTAGTGGAAACAAATGAAAGTTAATGCTCAGATTAATTCTACTTTAGAAATTAAAGAAGGAATTCTTACACGTAAGTGAATTTTCATTTTGAAAAAGAATATCTTCTTTTTTATTACCAAATGATTCTTAAAAGATGCATTCTAGGGCACATATGATTCGAAGGAGCCATATGATTTGAAGGTTTTTACCTTAAAACCAAAACATTGCTCAGTGTGGCTGTTCAAAGAAAGACACTGGAATTCTTTGGCTTGTTCAGTTGTTAGGATTAATTCCCAGAAAGAGGTGTAAAGTGCAAGCCTGTTACAATGGGGTGGTTATGAATGTTAACAATGAATGGAATGAAAAATATTGGATAAGGATATTGAGTGAGTTCTTTGGGTTGGGGTGACATCGAAGCACTCCTTAGACACTGGGGACCAAAACAAGCTGAACAGAGGAGACACAAAGAAGACACATTTCATTGAACAAGAGATGGGTGAAGAGAGAAGCCTGAGACTGTGGTTGGGGTTGGGGACATAAATAGAAATGTCAGCTCCTCCAAGGGCTATGGGGAGGAGAGTGTGGAAACTGTGTGGAGGCACACTCTTTTGAAAGAAGGAAGACCCATGTGGAGGAGTTAGAGTACTCCATAGAGAGAGGTCCCCATTGAGAAAAGAACCGAAGGTACTCTAGACTATCTCCCCATCACTCAATGCTGGGGGCTGGTAATGACCTTGTGAATACACTGACAGTGTCTAGACTGCCAAGTCTCCAATCTGAACCCCAAGAGAGGAAAGATATCAGTGGTGCCATGAAACACAAGTCAGTTACCTGCCTCTAGCACATCATCACCAACACTGGACTCCCCAGGCCTCTTTCCCACCAAGCTGACTCAGAAACTGATAAAACAAGTCTCAGTAGTATGATAACATGCAAAATTCCCCCAAATCAAATCAAACCAAACCACAAAACAATCTGTGGGAAAGATAAAAACATCTCAATTCTTTAAGTTATGCTACAGATATTTAAAAATATAAGGAAATTTAAATTATAAAAACGGGGAGACAAAAATAGTGACATATGGAAACTTGATCTCAAGGGAATATAGCATCACAAAAAGCACAACTGTCCAGATTCCAGCCACAAAGAAATACAAAATTATATTTCCTTATCAGTTAGAGAATTCAAAGTAGAATAAAGAAACTCAAAGAAATAAGAGAAAATTCAGAAAGGCAGATCAAAATGATGCAAGATAACTCAGAAAAGCCAATCAAAGAGATCAAACAAGATTTTGAAAACAGACAATTGAACTTAGAAATGAACAGAAGGTAGGGATTGGAGCTTTAAATCAAAAACTGCTGAATTTCAGTATGTAAAGTAATCAATAAATGGGATGATGGACTATCATAGAGGATTTTGAATTTTCTGTGGTGAGGATGGTGCAGACCTTGGTGTTTACTTTGAGAAAATCAACAGTCATTGAAAGGTGTTGAAAGAAAGTTGCATTTTTTCTAATATTATTAAAGAGTCTCTCTGATTATGCCTGGGCAGCAAGGGTAATGTCAGAAATCCAGAAGACAGATGACCAGTTGTAAGACAATGGCAATCCGTATATGTTTTTAAGATAAATAAAAAAGTTTTTGATTGAGTAAATATGAGATATAATAGAGGGGAATAAAAAAATGATATCTATGTTTTGTGCTCTCACAAGGAAGACCACTGAAATGAGGACTACTTTAGAGGTTTAGATTTTAGAGACCATAAAAACCTGTTATCTATATATTATATTATGACATAATGTAGGTTGTTAAGTGCAGTAAGACATCGTTTGGTCTACTATAAACTAGTTATTTGAACAACTATTGAACCTCTATTTCCACAACCTTAAAATGAAATAACAGCTATTCTATTTACTTTGTAGTTTTTTTGTGAGGTAATAAGTGTGAAAATTTTTATTGTGCTTTATTAGAAAGTTTTAAGATTTCATAATTTTGCATAGACTTAATAGTCCTGAATTAGGAGTTTTTAACTTAATTGTACAAAAGCAATAAAATATAATGGTGCTATTTGTTTTATTCCTAGTATGTGCCAGGCATACACTATCTCTATATTTTATAGCAACTTTATAATTAACTTTACCGGTATAGAAATGAAGTTCAGAGAATTTAAGAACGTGCTCAAGTGTGTATAAATAATAGATAATAAAACTGTAATTCAAATTCTGACTTGTATAAGATGCAGCCTCCCTAGCAGATAGAAAATCATCAATTAAATCAGAAATAGTGGTCACACTATGGTAAGATGAGCATGGTGGTTAGCCTGTAGGTAAATGATCTAGAGCTGCAGAACCTAATCTTAATGATAAACAAGGCAAATTTAAGTATTTTAGATGCAGAAACATTGAGAAAGGGTTATATTAGTTGATATTGGAAAGATATAGTAAGTTGATATAGTAAAGTTGATATAGTAAGACTATTTCGTGCATATTTCCTGGAATTCCTTTTTCTTTCCGTTAATTGAGGGAATTCCATGAGTTCTCAGGTTTTCCTAAAGTGCGAAGACCCGATAATCCTATCAAATTCATGCAATGTATGCCATTTAAGACTTTCTTTTGCTAAAACTAATGATACTTGTAAAAATCACTTTTATTCATTTGATAGATTTTCAGACAACGTTAGGCTAATAGCAAAATGGAAAGTTAGATCACTTTAAAGGCTTTGCATGGTATAAATTTCATTTAATCCACATTATTTTTGGTATTGTTTTATAATTTGTTCCTTTATCATATTATCTACTACTCTTTCCCTTTTCTCTTGACCTAAGATAAAAAAATGCCCTTGTTTTTAAATGGGAGAGCAGACAGGACATATTGTATCATTTTAATAATTCATGCAATTCATAAGTGTCCCTTTTTGGACTATTATTTTCAATGAAGCTGAATTTCAAAAACCCTTAGTATGATATTTTGATTTTTTGTTATCAAACCAAACAAAATTAAGAAAATTAACGATTAATATCTCTTTTCTTCCTATGTGTTACTAATTACTTTTTTGGTCAATATTGCTACTCTTACAATTTTTATTTCTCCTTTTATTCTCTCATAATTATTCCAGTCAAATATTTTCTATTTTTTATGATAGAGAGATAAAAATCATTGAACATATCTTTTAAGTGCTATAGGGTATGTGTAAATGTAATATCTCACACTGTACTTCTAAATACCCTTGCTAATTGGCATACATCCCAGGGGTCCAGAGTAAACTATTCTTAGAATAACCTTATGGGTATTTATCATTAGTATTATTAATTTGATAAAGAAATGTCAGAAAGTGGAATAATGAGGGTTTTAGAGTTCCAGTCTTCAAATCATAGTAATATCATATGAAGTTAAAAATCATAATTAAAATCATAGTAATTAAAACAGTATGGTACTAGAACAAAAAGAGATACAACACCAATAGAACAGAATTGAGAGCCCCCAAATAAAATCACATATTTATGGCAGGTAATTTATGACAAAGGAGCAAAGTATATAGACTGGAACAAGGAAACTCTTCAATAAGTGGTCTTTGGAAAATTAGACTGCCACGTGCAAATGAATGAAACTAGATCACTACTTTACACCACACATTTAAAATCATCTTAAAATATAAGAAACTTGGATGTAAGACCTGAAACCATAAAATACGTAGAAGAAAACATCAGAAACATTTTGCAGATTCATCTCCAGCAGCAAGGAAACCAAAGGATAATGTAAAAAGCTGGGACTACCTCAAACTAAAAGTCTCTCTACAATAAAGAATAAAGACGTGCATATGGCCAACAGGCATATAAAAAAGTGTTCATCATCACTTATCATCAAGGAAATGCAAATCAAAGCCACAAGGAGATACCATGTCACATCTTTGAGAATGGGCCATATGAAAAACAAACAAACAAAAGAAGCAAAAAGTGGGCACCCAAGAAATAGATTGTTTTTAATGATTGAATTGATTAAACTACTCAGTGCCAATTATCTTTAATTGCTTCACCTTGTCCTTAGTTTCTTTGACCTTATCTAAGGATGATTTTGGAGGGTACCTATGAGAAACTGCAGAGAAGATGTGATATTAAAACTGTGATATTGACCTCCCCTAGGAGGAATATAAGGGAACCAAATAAGGATCAAGGAAAGGAATAAGAACAATAATAATAACAATAACAATAAAGACACAAAAAACAAAAATGAAAAGACAAGGACAAATTGGGGACACTTGGTGGGGGGGAAGGGGAGGGTTGAAGGCAGATGGGAGCACGGGGGACTGAGGTGATGGTGCACTGGTGATAAGGTGATGGGTAATACATGGGGATTACAATTGATGTCAAATATATATAAATTTAAAAAAACCTGTGATATTGAGAAGATTCATACAATTAACTAATAACTATGTTCATTTGAGTAAGGTAAACATGTCAGGTTATCCCCACCTAGTTCCACTAGACCTCCACAAGATTATCTTTGAATGACCATTTCTTTCTCTAAATGGTGTCTGATTTCATGTAGATATCTAAACATTTGAATGTGACTGGAAAACAAAAAGGCATAGACTCTGGGATAAGCATTTTATGTGACTGTTATATCACTGCTCATCCCCCCTGCCCATGTACTGCTTACACTTTTTACCTTGCTTGGTGTGCTGGACACATGATACTATATCCTTTTCATTCATTTAGTGAACAAAGAAACTCTAGATCTAGTACAACTCATTAAACATTATTCCTCCCTTTGATTTCCTTCTTTACATGGGAATAAAATTAATATATTGTGGTGTTAAAATATTATAACCAAATTTGGTTACATTAGATATATTGGGAATGTGTTCAGGTCTATGAGAGCACTTAAGTGATTTTATGTATGTGAGAGAGCAAATATTATGCATGGTGCTTAAATAGTTCCTTCATACTTCATCTTGACATGAATGATATCTACTAAACTTCTTTTTCTATCATCGGTTTAATAATCCAAGGGGTAGAAGGGACAAAATTCTGTTTTCATGATTAAAATCAAAGTCAAATTCTACTTTCATGACCAAATTTGAAATCAAATTTGAAGATAAACTAGACCCACTCCTAATGTAGACATGTATGGCTAAGGTGGGTATGATGTTTAAGGGGGTGTTATTAGGAAAGAGTGTGGAGTCAAGAGGAGACAGGACTAAGGATGCAAGCTGTGGAACAGAGTAGTGTTTCTGGGTGAATCTAATTCCAAGAAAGCAGACTGAGATATTTCAACACACAGTGAGGCATTACATAATCAAAAAGGTCAGGCAATTTTTTATAGCTCAGACCATGCCCATGTATCCAAAGGGCTCTTTTTTTCCCTGAGTAGTAGGTAACAATGTGGGAAATAATTCCAAACCCTGGTAGGATTAAAATATAAACCTCAGGGTGCCCAAAAATTCAGAACAAGTGTTGATATAGGAGTGGGGTGGGGGGTCTCCTCCTCCAGCAGGTATGAATTGCTGTGAATATTTAGTTGATAAGATAAAAATAAAGATGTTAAGGACCTCCCTGGTGGTGCAAGGGTCTAAGTTGCAGCACGATGAAGCTACTGCAGCCACTCCAGTATGAGTTCGATCCCTGACCAGGAAGGTGACACACATGGCACAGCAGACCTCTCCTGTCTCTCCTGCTGCTCCCCTCAGCAGTGTATTTCAGTCATTTTGTGTGCTCTGCTCCCTACTCTGTCTCTGGTGAATCCTCTCAACCTCTGTCTCTCTGACCTGTACCCCAGTTCTTGTATGAATAAATAAATCTTAAAAAAAAAATAAAGATGACAAGATGAAAAATAGAATAGAATTCTGTTTGGGAGAAGAGCTATGTTTCTTCAAATTTGTTACTGACCTTAGACTATATTATATAGGTCATGGCTTCGTGTGCATTATATCATACACCAAAGTAGCTGAGAGGGAATACGAATGTTCTGCTGCCCTGGAGATGAAACTTAGCTATGTGCCTTGTTGAATGTATTCAGTCTCTCTCTCCTTCTCTTTTTTTTTTTTTGGTGAGAAACATAGACTAGTCATTGTTACAAATGAGGAAAAGGTGAGAGAAAAGGTGTATTATCTTTTGACTCATGAGAACCCAGCATTGTGTCTCCTAGTCTACAAACAAAAAGAAGCTTGCACCAGACAAAGACAATGTGCATTTTTTCCCCTATCCATGTTAAAGAAAGAAGATAGAAAGACAGAACAATATCTCCCATATACATCAAATATATTTTTCCAGATGTAGTTCCTTATGTTTGGGGCAGGGGGCCAGGGGGAGGTTATTGGCTACTCCTTAAAGATGAATCAAAAACATTTATGTTTACTCTTGAAAAAGTACTGGATAGTGGTTCATACTAATTTGTTATTTTATATTCTATATTCTATAAATTAAAATTAAAAAAATAGTCAGAGGTTAATGAAAAGCTTACCAAAATAGCTGTGTATCTTTAAAAAAAAAGGTGAGAAAAATATATGAAAAACTTGGATGCACTGAAAACAGCAGGCCCAGATGGCATGCACAATAGGGTATTAAAGAGAACCAGCTTGTGAACTTACCAAACTAAGCTGCTTCAGTTAGTAATAAATCATGTATGTCTGAGTGGGAGGATTTGAGTCCATTTAATGGAAGAATAAAAATCATACAACCTATCCAAATTGAAAGAAAAATGACAATGAGTTTTGTCAGAAACCTCTATACATAATGAAAAATATTTTTAACAGATGCGTAAGTAAACTAATATGTGGAAGCATTTAAGAAATAAAACCATTTGAATTTTACATTTGTTTATCCAAAATGAAGTGATTCTGTTTGATACTATATATAAATATTTAGTAAGGTTTACAACCTTCACAAGTATAAAACAGCAAGATTAGGATAAGGATCTCACTTTACTTAACTGGGAGATTTAATTCAATACTTTTTATTTTGACAGACATCTTGGAAATAGATGAACATTAGTTTAAAAATTTTTTCCATTAGCTGAAATATGGATCAAGAATCTTGACAAATGCCAATAGCAGCATCCTTAGTGTCCTTTATTAATGCTTATTTTTAAATAAAAATGTAGATATTTTGTATATATTTGCTCCAAAAAAGTAATATGTATGTAACACACATACACACACACACACACACTTGGAAAAACAATGCAGCTTGGTCTTAACATAGAGTAGAAGGTGTGTTTCTTAATATATAAAATTTTATTATTCTTGATAGACTGTAATTCTCTCCCTTTTCCTTTTGATGGTCTTCATTTTTATTTTAATTTAGTAATTTATTTTCTTGCATGTTGTTCTTTTTTGTATAGTATTTGATTCTCTCCTCAGGTTCAGTCCACACAACTCTCCCAACATCACAGCACCTGTGATCTATCATCATATTTCCTTATTCTCTTTCCTCTCCCATTTTGACCCTCTCCCTCCTCCTCCCCTGCTGTGTTCCTCAGATTTATCAGCAGCTTGCAAGTTTTGTCTTTCTCCTGCCCCTTCGTTTGATTCCTCTATGTTCCACATGTAAGTGACACCATCCAGTATTTACCTTTTTCCTTCTGACTTATTTCACTTAATGTAATCCCTTTCAACTTCCCCTTTTCTTTACTTCTCTATTTACATGGAGTACGAATTGTTGTTCTTGCTAAGTTTTTCTGAATACTAATTTCTAAAAAGAGCTATGTAAGGGGTGTAGGTGGGTGGGGCATCAGGGTGAAGGGAACTATCAGACATATACAAGTAAATACACACAAGAATTTTGAGTAGAAGAAATACAGCACTGCAATTAGGAAGACTTAGTACTTTCTTCTATTTCAACAATGAAATTAGGATGGAATAAGAGAAAGTACCAGTAGTCCTTGTAAGGGTAAGCATAGAGAAAATAAATAAAGACAACTTCAATCATGTATTAAATGTTCACTACGTTATGTTGTTTTTGGTCATTCAGATCCCTTATTTGTAATCAGCTGCCTGCACAGGGAACTTTTTCAAGGCTCAGATTTGTGCACTGCAGAGGAGGCAAAAATGCCTGGGGAGAAAGTAGATCAGCAGAGCGCCCCCTCTCGCTCCGCCCCCTCTCCCACCTCACCCCACCCCATCCCCCAGGAGCCTGTGACCTGTGTGCAGAGCATTTTATTTTTTGGTTTTGTTTAAAGATTTGATCATTTATGCATACAAAAACTGGGGCGCAGGCCAGAGGTGGGGGGGGGGGTATGTGAGAAGATTCACCAGAGACAGGCAGATCCACCGAAATACACTCCTAATGGGATCAACGGGTGAGACAGGAGGGGTCTGCTACGCCATGTGGGTCACCTCCCTGGCCAGAGATCAAACTTGCACTGCAGTGGCTGGAGATAGCTTGACAGCACTGTGTCTCTAGTCCCTGTGCCACCACGGAGGCCCTGCAGAGCATTCTGGATGAATTTCTTCACATTTATCTTAGCTTCAAACCTCCCTCACCCTCGAGCATTATGGAAGTAGTGGAAAAACTGGGTGACATTTTCCAATGGGATTTTACTAGCCTTTCAGGACAGACCTTGTGGTGCTGTTGGTCTGCTCGTATGAGCACGAGCCAGGCCATGCCTTGGTGAGGGGCTTCAGAGGAGCTCTACATGACAGAGATAACTTGGAGGCCCTGTGTGGACAGAACTGTTTGAATGATCAGGCTATGAACATATATAGAGATCTGGTCTTCACACATTCCCTGAAAGTGTATTTCTTCAACAATTTCTTCTATGGTTAAACTCCATACCAAGGATAATGATGGAATGAAAGGTGGATCCAAATGTGGACATCTTCAACAGGGAGCTACTACTAATTCCCTTGCACCTGGAGGAACGCTGGTCTCTCCTTCATGTGTGAATATGTATATGTGTATATAAAAATATATTTCATAAGTTTTCGCTGACTACCTAGGTTTTTATTTTTTAAATTAAACCTCTTCATTAAAAGTGGGGATTACTTGCTATCTTTTGGATCACTTATTGACCTTATTCTTTATATCATTGTCATATTACACTTACACATTGATAAGATTCATGAGGCAATTTTATATTTATTTTAAGCAGGTCTCTGCAATTTTTAATAAATTTCACATTTTTATAAATTTTCACATTAATAAATTTCAAATTTTCCTTAATAAGAAAATTTCCTTCAACTTAAAGAATATCCTTAATATTTCTGTTAATCCATGTCTACTGGTAATGAAACAGCCAATCCAGGGGAGTTCCCACAAAAACAGGGAATGGGCCTAGTTGGTGGGTCCTCACTTGAAGAACAGAAGACATGACTCAAGTGTAGGCAAATGATGAGTAGCAATAATAACAAGATTTATTTACACAGGGAGTGAGAAAAGGGAGAGATATGAGAGGACAGAGAGAGAAGGAAAAAGAAGGGGAGAGCGAGAGAGACAGAGGAGAAAAATAGAAAGAGAGAGAGAGAGACAGAGGTTATAAGCTGACACATGTCCAGATGTTATTTGCCCTAGCCCAAGAGTGTCCACTGAGCAGAGACTGAGATCCAAGTGAAGCTGCATGTGGCACGCTGGTGGAGGCTCCACACATGCTTGTTCGCACCAAGATAGCAGCATTTCGGCTATAGAAGTCCCAGTAGCTTAACTTCCAAAGCCCCAGTGTTTTAACTGAAAACCCCAGTTCAGCCCATTTTTTCCCATTAGTCCCCATTTGGCTTGGAGCCTGGAAAGCTCCACCTTGTACTGTTGAGTTGGCTAGGAGTGCCACCCACTGGTTCTGAGGAGCTCCTCACTTGTGCCTCTTACAATTTCCTCACTTTCAATTTTTGTCACCATTTTACAGTGATGAAGGGGTCTGCAGGGGTGCAGTGTTGAAGGACAATATTCACTGGGGTTGCAGTGTATTCAAAGGGAATCGCAATCAGTAATGAGACATTGTCCATATGTTGTATGTCTGTCTGTCTTCCCCTTTGGGTCTAATTGGTCTGACTTCCAGAAAATGAAAATGATCATAATTGGTACTTAAAGAAATTTTGGGGGCCTCCCTCGTGGCTCAGGGGTTAAAGTCTCAGCACTATCAAGTTATTGCCAGCTTGAGTTTGATCCCCAACCAGGGAGCTGACCCACATGGTGCAGCAGACCTCTCCTGTCTTATCTACTGCTCCCCTCAGTAGTGTAATTCAGTAGATCCATCTGTTCTGCTCCCCACTCTGTCTCTGGTGAATCCTCTCAACCCCTGCACCTCTGGTCTACACCCCATTTCTTGTATATATAAATAAATAAAATTAATCTTAAAAAAATATGTTGAGCTCTATGGTGTCTTGAAACATCACCACTGCATATCTTGTGTATGGTCCTTACCGTAGAACTACTCTCGTATGTAAATATATCCCACTCTGGGTTTGGCAGGGGCTGGTCAGACATATCTGATCAATTAGAAAAGATTGTTACAATATTTTCTAGACAGTTATGGGTTAAGATTCCTTCCTCATGTCTCTCTGCATTGATTTGGGGTCAAAGAAGCTGAATTTAAAGAGCTAGTGACTCACAATTGCACATTAGGATTTTCTAGTAGAGCTGTTCGATTTCCCCCCCTGTACCATCAACCATTGTTCTAATAATGTCAAAAACTGGTGTGCTGCATACACAATGAAGGACTGATCTAAGGTAAAATTTTCAGATTCATGCAGAAGGTCACAAGTGGCAGCTACAGCACTCAAACACGGAAGCGCTCCCTTAACATTGTGGTCCAGTTGCTTGGACAGGCATGTAATGGGATGCAGTTTGGGTCTAATAGCTGGAGTAACATTCCCAGATTGATTCCCTGTCTTGTGTATATAGATTCAGAAAAGCTTCCTGGAGTGTGTCAGCCCAAAAGTTGATACTGAGATCAGCCTTTTCTTTATTTTTTAAAGATTTGTTGAATGTTCAGAAGTCCAAAACAAAGGTTAGAATCCAGGTCTTTAAGGGCTTCAAATAAGGGATTTTTGAGGTTAGGAGCCCAAAGTTAGCAATTCAAATTCTAGAAAACCCACATATCCCCAGAACCCATGCAATTGCCTTCAATTGGTATGGATTTTAAGAGCTAAAATCACTTGTTTTCTCTTAGCTGTAGCTTTTCATTTGCCTTGCTTAATTTCAAAATTAACTTGCAAATCCCAAATATATCAACCTTTGTTTGCATAACTGAGTCCTCTGAGGTGATAACTTATAGCTACATTCTGGAAACTAGTTGAAAATTAGTATGGTATTCTCCAGACAAGATTTATAGTCAAGGCTGGCAATTAGTAAATCATCCACATACTGTAAGAGGATGTCTTGATTCAGTTGGAATTTTCTGAGATCCTTGGCCAGTGTATTTCCCAATATAGTTAGGGAATTCTTAAACCCAACATCCTGAATACTAGCACTTGGAATTGCCAGGTATATTCTGGAGATATCTATAGAGGCAGCCTCTGAATCTTGAGGTGAGAAAATAATCTGCATTATGTTTACTGAAGAGGTCACAGCTAAGGAGTGGAATAAGACATCTTTCACTTAGAGATGCATGTTGAAGGTTGAAATCATCAAATTGGCATTCCAGAATTTTAAAGAAGTTTTCTTTTGTGGCATTCCCATAAGCCCATAAGCCCAGTGACCGCTGTTGTCCTCTTGTGAGCTAATTTAAAATTCTTAACTCAAATAAATTCTTCAAAAAATCAATCAGATATAGTCCCACAGTGACTGTGTATGTGTGTGTGTGGGGGGGGGGATTATCTTAACATGTTTTTCGGATCTAGTGAAGCCCTTGGCCTTCTCTATTCCAACTCTTAGCCCCCACCCTGAGCTACCTTTGTCCCCTTCTTCTTCACTTCATTATTTTTACTTAGTCTGTATTCCCTTCTGTCCATTGCACTACCCTCATCTTTGTTGTCATCTGCTTGTTTCCTTTCTCGTTCCTTCTCCCCTTTGTTTCCAACCTGGGACATCTGCCCTTCCAATATCCCTCTTCCTTGCAGTAAGCACACTGATACTTTCTTTACTGTTCAGTTATCCCACTTTCTCACCACTTCTCCCTTCCTTATTTTTCTATCTCTGTAAAAGCAGTTATGGACTTAGTTCTCCTTTCTTCTCTTATATTGTAAACTCTAAAGGCTATATCCACCAACTTTAAAGTATTCATCTATACAACACTTTTTATGCTGGTTAATTTCCTCCTCATATTGAGAGTACTTTGCCTAAAGAATGTC
The DNA here is from genome assembly GCA_019455555.1 of Galemys pyrenaicus. NCBI lineage: Eukaryota > Metazoa > Chordata > Mammalia > Eulipotyphla > Talpidae > Galemys > Galemys pyrenaicus. The sequence continues at coordinate 23,621 of JAGFMF010011618.1, read as the reverse complement.
ACAGTAGCAGTCTAAGCATTTTCTGAATTACCTGCATTTAAGTCTCATAAGTAATATGCTTTTGAATAATTCTGTCAGGAAACTCAGAAGGAATCTCATTGGCCTTTTGCTGAAGCTCCAATATTTTACTATAATTCTCTTGGTTAGGAATATTATGGCTCCACCCTACTAACAGACATTTCTTACAGTGTTCTAGCCTTACCATTCCCCAATCATTAAGGTCCCAGTTAAACTCTACCATTGGGGCAATTTCTTCTGGCTCCAGAGTTTCTAGATCCTCCTTGTGGAGACAATGAGCCTCTTCAGTAGCCTTTCTTAATACTATTCTTTGCTCATGTGATGTTAGTAGCATATGTCACATGGATTGAATGTCCATTCAGATAGGCTGATGGAAGACAAGAATAGGGACAAATTAGTCATCCTTTGCCAAACTGAAAGCAAAGTCTGTATCTAACTATGATGTTGAATTCACAACCTAAAAACTCGCAAGTATAAGGATTTAAAGAAAGAAAACACTTTTGTATATCTGTATGTGGTGGTGCTTTTAAATTAGTGTTGTTACAAAGTATTCAAAAAGTTAAAGATGCTTGTAAAGTAAAAAAATTGCAGTAAATGAAGATTAACTTATTACTGAGAAAGGAAAATACATTTTTTAAACATTCAAAAATGTCTATTGAATGAATTATTTTTCTACTATTTCCAATCATATATAGAAAGAAATATAATATACAAATAATTTATATAAGAATTTTATATGTGTATATATATCTTATGTATCAGATGCTTAGATTATACTGTTAGTCTTTCTTTTTTAATTTTAATTTTATACATGTTTTACAATATTTTTCATTTTTGTAGAGTGTATATTTCTCATTCCTGTGAAATTCACAGCAACATGGTTGGGAGCTAGAAGGGATTATGCTCAGTGAAATAAGTCAGAAAGAAAAAGAAAAATATTGGATAGTTTCACTTGTAGGAGAAATGTAGAGGAAACGAACAAGGGACTAAGGGGGAAAATCAACTATGATAAATTAAAAATCAAAATCAACAGACAACTATAAATCTGAGATATTCCCAAGAGGAGGAGGAGGAGGGAGAAGGAACACAATGGGTGGGAAATACTTTTTTAAAATAAATCCAGAGTTGTCTATGTGTGCAGAGTAGATCTGCTCAGGCATAGTGTAGCCTGTTTATAGTCCACAGCAGCGCAGTCATGTCCTCCACCTTCACACTCACTCTGTCCTGAAACAGGGAAACTTCCTGGAACTCCATGCATGATAAGAGCCCTTTATAGAGTGTACCATTTCTACCTTTTATACTATATTTTACTGTGCCTTTTCCATGTCTAAATATGTTTAGAGACACAAATGCCACTGTGTATTCACTATTCACTACAGTATTTGGTACGGCAAATGCTGTGTAGATGTGTAGCCGAGGAGCAGTAGGCTATGCCCTGGAGCCTTGTGGGTAGTAGACTGCACCATCTAAGTGTATGCACGTAAATCCTGTGACATTCACACAAAGATGGCAGTGTCTAACAATACATTTCTTGGAATGTATCCCCATTGTTCAGTGAAACATGGCTATACTTTAAGGCTATTCTTCCATGATCATTTAATCTTCATAGCTCCTGGTTAGAAGCCATTGCTCATGTGAATATTGGTTTCTCTCTATATAACACTGTTTTCCTCTGACTGCGTCTAAAGATTTTTTAAAAGATTTATTAATTTATGCATACAAGAACTGGGGTACAGGCCAGAGGTGTGGGGGTAGGGGTGAGAGGATTCACTAGAGACAGAGTGGGGAACTAAACAGGTGGATAGACTGAAATACACTGTTGAGGGGAGTAGCGGGAGAGATAGGAGAGATCTGCTCTCCACGTGGATCACTTTCCTGGCCTGGGATTGAACTTGTGCTGCAGTGGCTTAACCTCTTGTGATACCAGGGAAGCCCCTACTTTTAAGGTTTTTGATTCATCTTTGTTTCCCAGGTAGTTTTATTACCATGGGTCTATGTACGAAGGGCCCATTTCTACCCCCATCCCATATTTATCCTCTTTGTAATTAACTGAGTCTCTTGAATATAGAAATTTATATTTTTCTTCATATTTGGGGCAAACATTTTGACCTTTGATGTAAAATAAATTTTCTGCACCATGCTCATTTCCTTCTGGAACTAAATGTGTTGGAGGCCAAAGGGTTGTGTGATAACACAACCCAGAGAAACAGGTGTGAGCAAAAGCAGCTGCCTGGGAGTTTCTAGATCGATTGAGACTGATTGCTGCCAAGGCTGGGGCCCAAGAGGGCTGGCCAAGGGGTGGAGCTGGGGGGGGGGGTGTAAAAATCCTGTTTGCGCACTAATAAAGAACTGCTGCTTCTGTCGCAGCTACTACTGCTGTTATTGCTGCGTCTGCTTGTCTACTTGTCTTGCCCAAAGAGGTGTGTGGTGTGTGTGTGTTATTTTCCTCTCCAGCTTCCTGCTCGGGCTCGGTTGACCCCTGGCTGGACCGGGGCATTAATGTATATACATTAGACATCTTGATATTGTCACCAGGATCCCAAATCCTCTACTATTTAAAAGTCTTTTATCTGTGCCCTTCAGATTGAATAATTCCTGTAATTTTATCTGCATCTTCACTGCATCATTTTTGTTATCTCAATCTATGCTGTTCAGCTCATCAAATTTTGTGTGTATTGATGTGTTATGTGACAAGATTACTTTGTTTTTAGCTTTTTTTTTTTTTCCAAAATAAAACTGTCAACAAAAAGGAACAAGAAGGAAGGCATTGAAGGACTGTCTGAGAAGTAAAATGAGTGTCCAAAGATATTAAAATGATACTATCAGGGAGAAGAAATGTATGAGTGTGGAGCCATCTGGGAGAGGTAGAAGCAAATATAAAATATCAGAGATGGAGTGCTGGAGGGAAATAAAATGGACTGCTTTCTCCTGTCACTGTCATTTTGGTAATGTAGTTACTATGTTTGAAATATAATGCTGGACAGCTAACAGAAAGTAAATCTTCTGTGATGTTTGGAAGTTGTATGAGAAGTAATAACTCTTTAAGGATGGATTGAGGGAGTTTTCTGACAAGGACCAAAATTGTATGTTTTTTCAAAGTATGGGCTGATTTTTTGATAAAGGGGTTTGTGACAGCTGCTGACCATTTGCGGTTTTGAAGAATGGTGAAGGAGGCTGGTGCAAATTATAGAAATTCAGGCCAGTTGGGAATCTACGAGTGCCTCACTCAAAAGCAGTAATGCATCCTTTGTGTAACATATGGAGTTATTCTGAATAAGATACATGTGATAATTGTGATAAGCTCGTTCAAGTGAGATACCTCAGGAATTGTCATATTCTAAGAACTAACTTGTAATGTATATAACTGTCTTACATAGTGATTTGTATAAATTACAAATATTTAATGTGATGGTGAGAGTTATATTTTAACCATTCCTAGGAATATAAGCAAAGTAACTTTCATACCACTACCAAGATACCATAAAACCTTACTTTCAGTTCAGTAATTCACACACACACACACACACGCACACACACCACTCAGGAAGAGGTACTTTATATGAAATATCATTTAAGACATTATATGTATTTATGTATACATAATTTCTACCATTCTTTCATTGTGTGTGTGGCAGTAAAAATATAAAGACTTTGGGTTTAGAAATACAATGGAATCTTAGAGACAATGTTTAATTCAAAAGAGAACAAGATTTTCTTATCACTATCACCCTAATTTAAAAAATGGTGATAACAATATTTCTCATATAATTATTTTAATGATTAACCTAGCACTGTACTTAACATATAATAGTGAATTAATGAATTCACAAATTTAGCAAACTGCATCATACAATCAATGCACTTGAGGTTGATCCAATATCATTAATTGGGAGTGACTATGATTGTTTCTTCTAGTTTTTTTTTCTTTCTTTATATATATTGGACATCAATTGTAGTCCCCATGGAATTCCCACCACCATTTCACCAGTGTACCATCACCTCAGTCTCTTGTGCTCTTTCTGCCCTCATTCCAGTCCTTCTCTCTCCCCCTCCCCAACAAACTGCCTCTGATTTGTCTTTGTTTTTTTGTTTTTGTTGTGTTGTGATTTGTTTTTATTGTTATTGTTCTTTTCCTTGATTCCTTATTTGACTCCCTTATATTCCTCCTAAAAGTGAAGCCATTTGATATTTTTCTTTTGCTTTCTGACTTATTTCACTGAACATGATCCCTGCTAGCTTCATCCATGTTCCTACAACTGACTCTAGTTTATCTTTTTGATTGCTGAATAGTATTCCACTGTGTGTATGTACCACATCTTCTTGGTCCAATCATCTATTTTGGGCATTTGTGTTGTTTCCAGGTCTTATCAACTATAAATAGTGCTGCGATAAACATAGGGGTACAGGTATTTTTTTGAATCAGTGTTTTTGTGTCCTTTGGATAGATCCCTAGGAGTGAAATTGCTGGGTCATATGGTAGCTCCATTTTTAGTACATTGAGGAACCTCCATACAGTTTTCCATAGTGGTTGAATTAATTTGAATTCCCACCAGCAGTGTAGTAGAGTTCCTTTTTCTCTACATCCTCACCAACATTTGTTGTTGTTAGTTTTTTTAATATGTGCCATTCTTACTGGTGTAAGGTGGTATCTCATTGTGGTTTTAATTTGCACTTCCCTGATTATGAGGGATGTTGAACATTTTTCGTGTGCCTGATAGCCATTTGCATCTCCTCCCAGTTTTAATATATAACTTCCATCTCCTTTGCTGAATTTGTTAAATTTGTTTTTGTCACATAAGTATATGTTTGTTTTAACGAAACTGCTGTTATATTAATTTAATCCTCAGTGAGGGGATTTTATTCTTGTCATGAACGAACTGTCAAATTTCTAATCTTCCCTTAGCTGGAGTGCATAAGTAGTGCTTGTTCCGTTCTAGAACTCTCCCTGAGAATTGTTTTCTCTCATATTTCAACTCCTTTCTGACTTAGAAAATGAAAATTCTGTGAAAAGAGATAAATGAATTACTTAATTTGGTAGAGGAAAAATCTATATATGTTCCTAAGGAAAAGATATTTCCCCACAGGTTAAGACTTTGAGAAATATTCTTTACTTAAAATGAATTTCGGTAAATAAAAAGTATTTTATTTTGAGAAAGTTTAATTTTGATTAGGTTTTACCAAAAATGTGGTTTATAAAATGAATCTGTTAATATATGTTTTATCACTACTAACCTAATTTCTTTTAGATTGATTTATATCAAGAGAAGAAATATCAAGTGCTTGCTGGCTGTTTTCTCTGTGCTTACTGTATCTTCTCACTGTGGCAGAAAAGTTGACTGAGTTCTCCCTTTTCTTTGGTAAGAATGGTGAATTCAACTCTTTGACCAACTGTTAATAAAAAGCTTAGAAATGTTTAGATTTAGTAATAGTGATAGATTTAATCCCTCCTGTTTGCTATTTCATAGCAAATATAAGAAATATGAAAAATTCTTTTTGCAAAGTATAAAGAATACGAAATTGGAATCAATGAAAAATTTGGTTTTTGACAAGATAGATCTAACTCATTCATATTTCTGATTTCTGGTTTGACAGTAAATCTCTGAAATAATTTGCTGGCTTCTGAAAGCTAATTTTGGTGCTACTTTTCTATATTATTAGATCCTTAGATATCTTCTTGTGACAAAATTTCCCACTGTAGTACAATCATTTCTAGTGTCTTTATGCTCAGAGAGTTAACTATCAGAACATGAATTCTGCCTCTCTCTTTTCTTTCTTACCATGGTATTCACAACATTAAATGGACAATACCAGGCATATAGCAGATGACGAATGAATATCTGTTGAATGAATCAATAAATATTCTATGTATTTTGCCAGAGAATATTTTTTTCTAAAAATGCATCACTGATAATGAGACCAGCAGAACCAGATATGGACCAAGGAAATTCTGGAAACATTGGTCCTAAGTTCATGATTTTACTATACTTCTTGCTTTGATATGATTAAAAACTACAGTGTCCTTCCCAACTATGTGTACCAATTTTTGCTTGAGCTCTTTCAAATTGAATTTCTATCACTTATGACAACAGTAACCATGACTAATAATTTAGCATTAGCCAAATAGATCAGTGAAAAGCAGAGTATTAATGTGTTTAAAATAAGAATATTTTCATACATATTTATTGAATGTCTGCTTAGGTCAACTGCTAGTCTGTGTCCTCTGAACACACAAATGACTGAGTCAGAGTATCTGTCTTCAAGGATCTTGCAGACTTAATGGAGAAGAAACAGCATTAGTATTTGTTCCTCCACAAAATGCGGTAGCATAAAAATATGAAATTGCACAGGAAAACAAATAACTTCTATAAAAAGAAAAGTGAGGGATTTGGCTATGAGCTTTGAGGAGATCTTTTATCCTAGAAAATTAAGCATGAATAGTAGCAGAAGCAGTGGAGAACTGGAGTTATCATGTACTAGTTTATAAGAACTGAGTGTTGAGTTCTCAGAAATTTTGAGACCCAGTCACTAAATCCAGTCAATATTAAAAAATTAAAGTGTAAATTTATTATATAAACTATTTTGGAAACAAAAATAATTTCTCATAATTTATAATTTTCAACTGAGTTGACGACATTTTATCATTTTATATGCTCTTGAGGTCATTTACATTGCTCTACCTGGGTTATAGAAACTTACATTTTGGTATTGCTACTGCCCTGTCCCCTCAGTTTCGTGTTCAGTGGCTTCATATGGCAGCTTGAAATTGGCATTTGCTGGAGAATTTAAACATTAAAAACTGGCAGCTGCTATAAAAATGACAGCTTGGTTCATTGCTTTTATTTCTGTTTTCCCTAATTTATTATTTATTACATTATTTTATTATTTTAATTTTGCTATTTAAATAGTAATACAATGAAGAGATATTAATAAAGCCAATTAAGTTACTTGAAAATAGCTAACTAAAAATATATTGCATCTGTAGTTATTATAATAAAGAAGCATAAAAATTATGAAAATATTCTTTCAGTATTTAAAAGGAAATATGATATATCTTTGTTGCTTCACTTTCATCTTACTCTTTAATATGAAAAAAATTCTCAACCATCTCTGTTGCAGTGATGTAAATTCAGCACAGGTTACATTAGGATACAATAATTCAACAAAATCAATAAACCCATTTTGGTAAAATCAGTGATGGTATTGAATTTGTAATTAATAGTAATATATACTTTATTTTTTGTAGGTTTTGTGTGCCTCATTTTTTGTATCAAACTTACAATAAACATCACACATATAGTTGGTAATTATAATATTTTTTGAGGAATAATTCTTAAAACATTTGGCAGTGTACCACTGGCAAAAGAGATCAAGTTTAAAAAAACAAAGAAATATAGTAGAGTATATTTATTTATGTACTTTTTTCTCCATCATACCTTCTAGAATATCTCAGTGCTATTTTCCAATTGCCTAGAGAAATTGCAAGAAAGGTTATTAAGTAAATTATATATGTATATATGTGTACAACATAGGTTATATGCATATATTGTATGTTATTAAATTATAATATCAAATAATTATATAGATAATATTAAATAATTATTATATAGAACATATTATAGAACAATTATAATCAGTTATAGAACAATGCACAAATTATAATCCCATGGCTAGATAACTTTTTATAATTGTATAATGTGACCATTCATCCCCAGAAAAAGATAGAGATCATTTCCAACTCAAATAATTTTTCTGGACCATCTTTCTGGTTAACATTTAGCTTCTATTTCCATATTTGTATCTATCAACACGTACATTAATTTGTTCTATTCTTAAAATTTGTTTGAATAGAGGAATATATTAATCTTATTTTTGGCTTCATTTACTAAAAATTATATTTTTATATTTGTAGTTCTTTTTGCTTTATTGCTGTATAATATTTCATTGCAAGATTATGCTTCAAATTTTGCTGTCTTCTATCAATGGAATTTTTTGCTATTTGTTGTTTGAAACTGCTAAGAAAAAAAGCTTACAAGGAAACGATTTGGAATTTCTATATATGTTTCTGTGATACTGTGATTAACAAGAAATTATTTTTTGGTTATCCACATGAACAAAAAATATTTCTCATACATACTCTTCATTCACAGCTCTCCCAAAAGCTTTAGAATTTTCTACATTGAGATTATTATTGATGTATTTAGCTATACTAATGAAGGACACTTTTGGAAAGCACTGGATGATGGGGCTGGTTGTCAGGATACAAAAATGAGTAAAGAATTAGAACTTACAGCACCATTTCTGACCTCTGGGGAATACCTCATTCCTGGTTCTGTGCATCTCTTCCACCTGATTAGTGATTATTTAGTAACTTTTGTAATAAATTGGTGATCACGTGAGTAAATGTTTTTCTGAGTTCTGTGTGCCATTCTAATAAATTAATCTACCCTGGGGAGTGTGTCTTAGGAACCTCTGACTTATAGCCAGTTGACCAGAGCTACAGTTAGTAATCTGCACTTGTGATTGGGACGTAACGTCTGTGGAGGGTACTGTAGGAACCTCCAGTTTGTAGCTGGTTGGTCATAAACCCAGGTGGCCTGGGCTTGAAATTGGTATCTGAAGTAAGGATAGTATTTAGATACTGAACACTTTACCTGTTGAAACTAACACTATCTACCAGAGGTTATCTTAGGGTAAGTAGTGTCAGAATTTACTTGAATTCTTGGATACCCTGCTGGTATCTGCAAATTGCTTTTTAGCATGGGGAAACCTCCATACATCATTGGAATTGGATGTAGGAACACAACAATGCTACCTGTTTGACATTTCTCTAACGTTCTTTATTCAACTCCTGTTATAGAATTGGGGATCTTGGCATTTATTATGTCACATCAAGATAAACATCAGAAAACTAATTCAGGAACATTTGTAACCAGTCAAAATTCTTTTTTAAAAAAACTCAATATCATAAATGATAAAAGCCTATAAGTGATTCCAAGTTAAAGAAGATTAATGACAACTGAATGGACTGTATGATCCTGGAATACAACCTCTACTAAATCTTGTTATAACATTAGCAATACATTTGACATAGTGGAGTCCACAAGTAAGAGTTACAGTACTAATGTAACTTTACAGAAAGTTTACAAAACAGATACTTGACAAAAGTTCTTGAAAAAGCAGAAAAAGAGCTCATATACTCCCTTCCTGTCCTAAGTCACAATGTCATCACCATTCCCCAAGCAGATCTGCCTTAACAGTAAAACTGATCTCCTCTTCTCCACACTGTTCCTATTTTGATGGGAAACTCTTATTACTATGATTACTTTGTCCGTGGATGATCCAGAGACTGATTCTGTCTTCCTAACTCATTCCTTTTTCGCGGTCTTCAATTATAAAAATTTGCTGATTTAAAATGAGCATGTTTGTATGATCAACATAGTGTGAATGCTGGATGTGTGAAAACTAAGAGAAAATACCTCACGTTTGTAAAATTATGTTGGTACATAAATATATATTCATATTATTTTACTTGAGATAAGTCAATGAGAGAAATAATGATAATTATACCCCATTTTGTGAGGAAGTTAAGATTTATAAATATTAACCACATAGCCTGAAGTCACACATCTAGTGTTTGGGAAGACATGGTTTGAGCATGAGTATACTCATTGTATGTTCTGTGTCGGGAGCCAGAACTGCAAACAGTCCGGTCTCACCTGTCTCTCACCTCTCGGTCAGGGCGCCAGGAGAACAAAAGGATTTCCATTTTAAAGGAGGCCTGGCCTAAAATCGCAAACATCCCACCCGGAAACCTCCTGCCAGCTAAAATTCAAACCTTCTCCCTTCCCCCTTTCTTCCACCCCTCCAAGTGTATATATACCCATGCCCCTTATAATAAATATGAAGGCTTGATCAGAATCCTTGACTTGCCTTCCTGCCCTGCGTTCCCTGTTTGTGTGTTCATTCTCCTTAGGTGGTTCCCGCGCGCGCGCCCCCGTTGTCGCCCCGCAGGCCGGGGCAGTTCTGGACTCGTACATTGCAAAAGACAGTTCCCTACTTGATATCTCAACAGAGTAATGACAGTAATGACACATAGGACAGGAGAAGCTAGAGAATTTGTTAGGGAAGATGTTCTTCTCAGTCTTCAATTATTTTTCATATTAATAATTGAGTTAGTTGATTATTTTGTATTCAACATTATCATAGAATTTATTTAAAACTCAGTTATAGCTTTCTTCATATGACTTATTATATTGCTCTTTCTAATCAAAATCACTCCTCTGAATTAATCCCATCTATCTGTCATTCTTTTTAGGACAGTGCTTTAAGCAAAGTAGATAATAAATGTTTTTGAGGGAATAGGACTTATGTCTCTACACAACAAATTTATAATAACACCTTATATATTGCAAACATAACACAATAATAGCACAGGTTTGCATTAAATTTAACATAGCATTATGTTTATAGACTGGATTATAGGAAAAATGCCTGCTTAAATTTTGTAAGAAAACTTCAAATGAAGGTGGGAGGTAAGAGGTTTCTAAATTCATAAGTAAAGTTTCCAGATGCCTCATTGGCAAAGACTTGTTTTGGAACAACAGCAAATGTAATCAGTAGAGCAGTTTCTTGACCTTAATTGTTAATGTACTGAGTATAAGATCAAAAAGCAGGAGCATGAGAAAGAAAATAAACGTAAGAAAATATAAAAGTCATTCTCACAAGCTTAAGTCACAGGTCCAATTGTATTACTGATAATGCTAAAAGAAATTTCAAGTCATTTCAGATGTAATTTTTTACTATAATCCTAGTGATTGAGCTGACATCACACAACAGTTTATGGGCAAAGTACAGAAGTGAAAGAGTTTCCTCCTCTGCCTCAGATTACTATTTTACTGTTAATGGCCTCTGACCCCACAGAATAATTAGCTTCTATTGTGTTAACCTGCTAATCAGAACGAATAAAATACATCCTTTTGCTTAGAGAATTTTTTCCTGCTCAGAACGAATAAAAGACATGCTTTTGCTTAGAGAATTTTTCCCCCGCTCAACAACACTTAGGAGCAAAATCTTTCCTTGAGAGCTGCTGCAAAGATAATAAAAGTATCTTATAATAATAACCTTTTTTTTTTCTTTTCTGTGGAGGTAATGTTCTTACATATTGTCACTGGTACAGAATTTGCTATTTTGAAAACTATTCTATCATTCTAAAAGTAATGATAGATTTTGTGTAAATGTAAAATATGAAAATAGAGAGAAAGTATTAGAACAGTTATGGTAATATAAAGTTTCTTAAAGAAATATTTGGGAAATTGGGCATGTTTCAGGCTGAAGAAATACAGATGAAACTACTGACAGTCTGTTTATAAGTTCCTGAGTATCACAATTAATCTATTGGTTCATTATAATTACTGTGTTTCCTTACCCAAGAAAGGCAAATAGAATTTCTCAACTAAAACACCATAGTATTGGGACTAGATAATTTGATGATGATTGATTGATTGTTTTACCTGCATCTCATTCAAGGACTTGACATTTTAGTTTTCCAATCTTTGTTACTTATGTTCTATGGCTACTTAATCTCTGTTTCATCTTTACTACTTCATAACATCCATAAAAGTTTTCCTATTACATTTTTTCATTTGTCTCTATGTATTTATACATGTATCCCATTTCCTGACTTAGGGTAAGAGAACATCTTTTTTATTCATTCAGGATTACTGATGGGTATTGCTAATTTTAGGGACAAACAATAGGGATGTTAGAGGTTATGGAACAGATGAATATTGCAGGTGACAATGTTAGGCTGCAGTCAAATAATGAAGGCCCATTTTCGTCAGACTTTCATATAGGCCAAATCAAAGTCTTTTAAAAAGTATGTATTTTCCTACTCTTTCTTTACTTTCCATCCATTTCCTAAATTTCCACTTGAATAATTATTTGTTCTTCCCTTAGATGCTCGTTATCCACAAGTAAATCCTAAACCTTTCAGTTTGTCACTCCCACCATCTATTTCCGAACTTCTTTTAAACTTGGCCATTTATCTCCCTATTTTAAAACCTTCCAGTGGTTTTTCATTTTATTTAGAATAAAATCCAAACTCCTTAACTTGACCTTGAAGACCAGACTTAGTTCCTGCTGCTCAGACCCACTCTCACAACACCTGGTTCATCTCTACTTCAAGGCTCCTAGGAGACCCTCCTCCCCCCAATATTGACAGGTCGGATTCCACTTATAATCAAGTACTGGGCACAACTAATGTCAACTTTTTCCTGATTCTGTAATGTAAGCAGTCCTCCTTCTCCCTCCCCCCACATAGCTGTTAGTTACATTATCCTGTTTCTGGCTTTGTGCTTCTCATTTTGTGAAATTGTTCTTCCTCTATTTCTTTAGTTTTTAATCCATTCTCATCAGAATGTAAGCTCTTTGGGGGTGCACCCTACTGGATCTTTAGGGCCAACAGCAGTGCCTGCCTGGCATAAATTAGGCACTCTACATTTGTTACATGAATGAATAAAACATGGATCGATTCTCCTTTCATTCTATCTCTCCTAAGAGAATGAACTTTTCTGGAATGCATGGAAAAATTTTGACTATCATTTTCTCTTTTATTTGCTATATTGCTCCCTTGCACCACCTTCCATTTATTTTATTGCCTCTTCATTAAAGTAAGCAGATATTGTGACATATGCATGCTTATATATTTTTAGCTCCCAAAACAATGTTGTGCACTTTGTATACCAGTAATGGATATTATTTCATAAAAAGTGTCTTAGTGAATTGGTTATAACATGTTTTGTGAATCATTACTTTGAATTCTTGACAAAAAGATATTTTCTAGAGTATATGGTGGATCACTTTCTACCTTGCTCTCATCTGCCTTGTGGCAGGCACTGCTGGACATGCTGCATCTGATGGCTTTTGCTGGCATCTCTCCTTCAGGAGCAGTTGTGCACTATATAACACAGGGTATCTATGAAAAATTAGTAAAGTTCAGCTTAAATACAATTTACAGCACATCACGTCCAAGAGTAGAATTGGGAGTCACACTGTGACCTCGAAGCAAAGTTTATTGATCCGACTTGGTTTTAATCACATCAATCGAGATGTACTATGACAGCTTCTTGATATTTTTTTGACTGCAGAGAGAATTTCACCGACATCTTTAGGCTCTTTCATCATCCGTCTCTTTGTCTTCTGTCCTCCTCCAATATCAATCCACTTATGGCCAGATCTGTTGACTCAAGGGCACGAGCTTTTTCATAAGTATGGTAGAAAGGGAAGAGGCTGGCTTTTACCTTTTGATTTTATGCTGCTAGACAAGATGACCTGAAAGCTACTCCCCTGCTCTTTGATAAAAATGAACCTTTCTTCATGATCTTATATTTAAATAATTTCCCCAGAAAAACAATTGCTTTTGATAGGGGAATACTGCACAATTTACATTGAAAACTTTCCAAATGTTTTCACACTTTAAGAAGTCTGTTTGGAACTAGAGGTCCACTCAGAAGTAATTTCATTTGTTCATCTTTAAAAAAGTTATTAATTCTGTTTATGTCAATTCACTTTTTTCAACCCCATTTTTGCCAGATGAACCATAAAAATTGCAAGTGCACCCAAGGGAGAAGTGAATATCATAGAAACACAGTGCTTCTCTTTCTTTGTATTTCTAGATTACCTCCTTTGTATACCTGTCCCTTATAGTTTCTTCTTTTGTTTATGTTCTGCTGCAGTTTTCATATACTTGTGATTGTATTTTATTTAGCCGTATTATACTTCTATCATTCGCTAGTTTTGATCTATATTTCTTCCATTTTATTATAACTACCTTTTCAATTACAAATTATGATAGAGATTTAATGTCCATTGAAATCTAGCTTGTTGGCAATATGCCATTCAGCTCTTTATCAAACGTATGTTGAGTATCTACTAGGAATTATGATTATATATTTCATGTGTAAAAAGTAATGTAAGGCAATATCATAGCTGATAATTTAGTGGAAATACACTTAGGAATTTGATTTAGCACTATATTACTACATTCGTAAATGATAAAATTCAAAACTAGAATTTTCATGTATTTTTTTCCACTTGAAAGAGTAATTATAAATATAAATATCCCATTCTAAATCATTTTTCTTTTTATTAAAGAAGCAAAAACCAGAAACACCATTTTGGAGAAAATTGTGTTGTCCTTGGTAATGAAATCACTTGCAAAGTAGCTTTTCAAACAGTATGCATAATTACTAACAAGACTTATGTTATGTCATTTACTCTGATCAAGAATGTGTCCTATGTTTACTTCTTAAGACATGTCTTTGAAGCAATCATGTCATTACTTCCACTTGATGAAGTAGTAAACTGAGACAAGATACTTAGGACTTTCCCAAGGTGCAAATGTCAGTGGAACAGAGACTTGTACTACCTTGTATTGTTCTGTCCTACCTTTAATTCCCTTCTCAGTAAGATAAAGGAGTGAGTCATCATGCCTACATGCAAGAAAATGGGATCTTGAGCTCTCAATTCTGAGTACATTTCCCAAAAGACTTGAACTTTCTTCAAATAATCACAAGGTGGCAGTGTATCAAACCTTAATTCAGAATGGTAAAGCTTTTGCATTTATAATATTTTGATATTAGCCTCGAATACATATCTGAAAAAAAATGATTAATGAATGTTTAAAATGAATGCTTATGGAAAATGTTCTTATAATGTCATGAGGAATTTAAATTCTACATGATAGGTTAGATATGTACTTTTTTCTGAAATCTTCAAGGAAAATAATTCCCTTTATTTTATGAAATAAATCATACATCAACTATTGGTATTATTTCTTTATTTTCCATATGAAACATAAGTAAGTGTGCTTTCATCCAGTTGTTTATATGACCTAAAATTTGCATGATGGTTCTTATGTGGAAACACTTTGACCAGTTGTGACTATTTCTGAGGCTGTTTTGCTTTAGACTAATAATAGAATTCTTCTAATGACATAAAAAATATTGAACAATTACAAGCATTATATTAGAGTCATTTCAAAATGTTCCTTCTTAAGTGTTCTACATGAATTTAACTTTGAAATGGCAGGGAGTTTCATTTGTATTTCTTAATATGTATGTCTTCTCTTGATTCCATAAATATTGCTTTCAAACTTAATTATCTTTTTGAGTTAATTATATACTTCTTTAACAAAAGAATACTTCCTGTGCCTAAGCCTAACAAGCAGAATATTGTAATTTTGATATTTCAAGTAGATTGACAAAGAATGAACCAGGGATGACATTTAGAATATTTTATGGTTTAAATGTAAATTTTAATTAAAGTTTTCTCATCTTATTGCTAGATTTTCTAGTTATATTCATTAATAAAAAGAAGGGAGACCTTACAAGAAGGCCAGCATAATACATATGCATTCTTAAAGATACTAATCAACAGTTATGGAGTTTAATAATTGTTCTCAGCCCTGTAATTCAGAGCCACTTCCTTTGTTTTCAACTCCTATGTGAATTTTGATTTTTCTCCCTCAAACATTATAAGATATTGTTAGCTGTATTAATTCCCCACCTGGCCTTTAGGGAACTGAGCTGACAGCATTACAACATTATAGAGGTAATTCTGAATGTAGATCATCTTTTGTATGCATAGACAAAGTAAAATTTATGTGTTCTTTTGCTATCACCAAACTATTCTATTTTGCTTTTCTTGGTGTGACAAAATATCTTATACCTTAAAAGAAGCTCTCAATTTCTATTGATAGGTAACCCAGAAAAGTAGTAGAAGTTAATATTTTATTTTAAAAATATTAAACTTATTTATTTATTTTCTTACATCATTTTTCATTTTTGGACAATATTTGATTTCTCCCCTAAGGTATAGCCCCCATAGTTTTCCCACCATCATAGCACCTGTGATCTCTCACCATAGTCCCTTGTGATCTAGAAGTTAATATTTTAATTAACAATGAAAACCATTATTTTTTTGTTGAAAGCGTGTTTTAGCTTTAAATGTAACCATTACCTCAAATGTTTTATTACTTTTTGCAATGCTGCCAATATACTGAGTAAATTCATTAAGTGACTTAAATTTTTTTTACATTTTATTTTCTTCATTTATCTTATGTATGGAATATTTCTCAAATCCAATTTTTATTTGTATATTATGTCCCCATTGTATTTCTTTTTAAAACTTTCTTTAAAAAAAGAGATTTTTTCCCCCCTCTTGCTGTTATTGAAGGGCTGATATCTACTGTCTGGAATAGAGGAATAGGCAAAAGAGAATCTAGAAGAACTATACTTCTGCAACCTAGTATGTAATATTTATTATTAAAATATAAATTGATCCCTTATGTAAACTTTTCTGGAGTAGAATTTTAAATTGCATCTGATAACTACAGAGACATGCCATAATAAAGCAGAGAAATTTTGATGTGAAAACATATTTTCCCCTAGAAAATCTAATAACAGAATGAGATACCTAACAAAAAATAAATCATGAACCCTATTTCTAGGTTGAATTTCAAACTTTGTATATAATGAGTTCCTGCACTATTCACCTGTTTTTACATTTAGTCACTCCTAAACTTTGGCTACTGGCGGTAGAGTGATAATGAGTCATTGGCTATTTGTCAAGTGTGGCTTTTATGAACAAAGAGTGTTATTATATATGTGTAAGTATTTAATATTGCTGAGCTACAGTGGATCCTTGAACACCACCAGTTTGTGCTGTGGTTTGGTCCACTTACACAAGATAGACACCAAACCAGCGTTACTAACAAAAGACAACATAAGGGAGATGAGTGTTTTCAATCCAGCGTCTGATGATGAGGAAGTAAACGAAGAGGCAGTGCCAGAAAAAAATTAACATTGGACAGTCAGGCAAAATGATTCCAATTATTCAAGACTTTTTGAATTCTTTCAGTCTGGACCTTTCTATGATAAAAGTATCAGCACTAAAGCAAGTGCTGGGAAAAAAAAAAGATTGGTGCTAGATAGAAACATTTTTGGAGAGTTGAAAAAGTTAGGCCGATATTGCCGAATATTCCATAAAGTTACCCGGAGTCTCTGCCTCTCCAGGCCCCTGGGCCATCCTCCACTTATTCAGTCTCTGCCACCCTGAGTCAACAAGGCCAACCTGCCTCCTCCTTCTGCTCAGCTTGTTCAACCAGAAAATGTAGAGGTTGGGAACCTTTATGATGTTCCACTTTTATTTAATGAATAGTAAACATAAAATATGTGCTAGTCACATGTTTATGTCATTAGTCAGGCTTCAGGTAAATAGTAGGCTATTAGTAGTTATACTTTTGGGAGTGTCAAAAGTTATAGTTGGATTTTTGACTATGCAGGAGGTTAGTAACCCTAAATCACACATAGTTCACGGGTCAATGGTAGTTTAAAATAACTTAATGACACTTGAATCATGCCTATTTCAAGCACTAGATATCAGCCTTCATAAGCATGATGCTATTATCATATGAAAATGACTATAAATCTAATAATGACTCTGAAATTTCTCTTATACTACCTTCCACGCAACCGCCAGCTCTCGCAGGAAAATGTAGTTCTTATTTCTATCACCAGGGATTGATATTCTTTTTTCCACCATGGTTGATTTTTGTCTTTTATATAATTAAACTCATATAGTTGTATTATTTTGTTTTTGATTTCTTCTAACAAAGTGATATTTTTTAAATTTATTCATGCTGTTAGATATAACTTTGTTAGAAAATGCCATTGCATAGTGATTGCTCTTTTTGCCATTCCCATCAGCAATAGATCGGAGTTTCACATGCTCTGCTTTTAAACTAATACTTGAAGGGAACATTTGATTTTATAGCCCTCAGAGGAGATGGAAGATGTCTGACATGTTGCAGCCTCCATTCTGTGGGGAATCTCAGGCTATATGGAAAGGTCATGTATGTGTGCCCTGCCCAAAAGCATAGTGAGCTCACCCTAAGTACTTCTGTGTGGCAAACATGGAGTTGAAATTGTCATGGAACACTCCCAAGCCCTGTCATTGAGTTCCCCAGCTAGTCCAGTCTCCCAGCTCAGAACCATGTGTTATAGAGTAGAGACATGACATACCATTTTCCTTGTCTGAATTCCCAAATAACAGAATCCAGGAGTATAGTAATATGCTATTTAGCTTTGAAAGGTTTGTTATGCAGTGTTGGTAACTAAACAGTTGGATATAATACACTTTAATTATTATTCAACTTGAGATATTTTCTAGTTTTTCTTGTGATTTTTCTCCTTTGACTTATGGGTTATTCAAATATGTGTGATGAATGTCAAATATTTTGGAATTCTTTAAATCACTCATTATTATTCATTTCTAATTTAATGCTGTTATGCTCAGATAACATATGAATAAATGCAGCTATCTAAAATGAACTGAATCTTGTTTAACACCCTGCATATTCTATTTCTTGGTGAGTCTTCTATGCACACTTGAAGAACTATATATTATGCAGTTTATGTGTTTGTTTTATGAATATCGGCTGGTTCAAATTAGTTGATAGCGCTATTTAGATCTATTTTCTTGCTGTTTTTTTTTTTTCAGTTCCCATTGCCCTATCAATACTGAGAAAGGGATTTTAAAATCATCAGTAATAATTGTAGATTAATTTGTTTACTGCTTAAGTTCTGACAGATTTTGCCTCATGTACTATGATTCCGAGAGCATATGCATGCAGAATTTTTACATATTTTTCATAAATATACACATTGTCACTATAAAATTATTACACCTGGAAACTCTTTATCATAATCTGATTACTCCAGTATTGATAGGTTTTTGTTTAATCTTTTTACTATAAAGTAACTTTCGTACACTTATGACTTAATGGCATATATTTTCCAATTATTTTGCTTCTGAATTTTTTGGGTATTCAATTTTAAATTATCTTGTAAATGACAATGGATCGTGTTTTTAAAAAAATCCAATCGCTAATGTCTGCTTTATATTTGATGTGGTTTGTCCATTTGCATTAAACGTAATTGCATATATGGCTTGCTTTAATCCTAATATGTTAGTGTATGTCTTTAATTATCTCACTCATTATCCTACTGACCTTTTTATGAGTTAGTCAATTATTGTGCTAGAATTTATTTTCCTTATTGACTTTTTCTATTATAGTGGAAGGTTAACAAAATTAGGCTCTACCAATAAGTGGATGAGAAATATTTGTTGCAAAGTACACCAGCATCAGAGACATAGAATACTGTCCAGAATTCTAGAGATAATTCTTTCAAAATGATTATTGAAAAGTAATGAGGTTTCCACATGCAAAATATGAATCTGGAAACAGACTTTAAACCTTTTGTAAAAATCAGCTCAAAATAGATCATAGACTTCAATTTAAACCAGAATACTATAAAACTCACAGAATAGAATACTGATCTCACATTGACAATTACTTTTTAGAAATAAGACCAAAAATGCAATCCATGAAAGATAAAACTGATAAGTTTAAAAATTAAAAGCTTCCTCTCTGCAAAATACGAGATTAAGGAGAATTAAAGACAAGCCATAGACTAAAGGAAAATATTTTCAAATGACTTATCTCATAATAATGGCTATATTAAATATATAATTTCTAAACTTAATAATAAAATTATGAGCAACCAGATTATAAACTGAGCAGAAGTCTTAAAGAGACTTCAAAGAAGATATATAGGTGGCAAATACGCATATGAAGTGATGTGATTGGCAAGTTGCAAATTAAAACAAGTTATCAGCGCACCCCTATTAGAATGACCACCATCCAAAACGCTGACAACACCAAAACACCAAATTCTGGCAAGGATATGGAGAAATCGGAACTCTCATTCATCGCTGGTGGAGTGCAAGACAGTATACACCCTCTTTTTTATATACTTGGACAATTTCTTAAAAAACATACTAAACATACTCTCATTTTATGATTCAGCATTTTGGATCTTAGTATCTGCCTTGAAACTTATGTATGACTTTATTCATAATTGCTAAAATTTGGGAGCAACCAAGAAGTTTGAATAGGTAAGTGAAAAAATAAATAGTGGTACATTCATATAGTGGAATTATTGAACAATTAAGAGAAATTAGCTATCAAGCCATGAAAAGAATGGAGGAATCCTGAAAGCAATTTACTAAGTCAAAGTAATCAGACTTGAGAGCTAATGAAATGAACAAAGCTTTGGCAATTATTATTTTTGTCAGCTTTACTGAGATATAATTATCTTAAGCTATATATATTTAAATATACAATTTGATTAATTTTAACTATGACTATACCTGGGAAACCATCACCAAGATCAAGATAATGAGCATATTCATCGCCTTCAAATGTTTTCTCATGCTTATTGGTCTTCCATCTCTGCTGCCCTGCCACTGTGTTCCTAGGCAACCACTTGAATAAGAAATAATCTTAACAATGGGGGAAAAGGTGGCACATTCATATTGCAAATTGAAAATCCTGGTAATGTGGAGTAGGAATGGAGGTGGCACCTGAGTAATTATTACTAGATCATTTAGGAACCAATTAAAATAAATCTTGACATTGTAGTGCTGTAGATGATGGAAGCAAAAAATATAAAAGATGTTTGAGGCATAATAGCAAAAGGATTTTGTTAATGTGTGAGCAATGAGTTGAAATAAAGAAAATTATCAAAGATGAGTTCTGAGTTTATAATTTGCGTCATGGGATGGATAGTAACTTAATGAAGTGATACAGAAAACCCCTGGAGAATGACTGTTTGCATGAATTGGTTTTGGTACTTTTCAGTTATACAAAAAAGGAAATATCAAAAACACATGTAGAGCTTTGGAGGTTAAATGAAATGTTTGATATAGAAGTTAGAGATTGAGTCACAGGTGTTTCTCACTGGACCAATACACTTTATGTATATTTTATATCCTCTTTCATCTTAAGGAATATGATCGACTGAGCAGGGGAATGAACAAAAATATGTACTAGTTTATTAAAAAAATTCGTTTTATAAAAAAGGAACAGTATTTGCAGATGAAACTTGATTTTGTACTTCCTGTGCATTTATAGTTCACTATTAGATTTTTCTTCTTTTCTATTCAATTTCTATTATACTTTCATATAATTGTTTCTTCAGTTTCATATACTGATTCAGTCAATTAAAAATATTATTCACATATGCTCCTTGAAATCAGGACTGATGAGTTTCTATGTTCACTTTATCCTAACTGAATTTATAAAACTGAATCAATAAACTCTCTACATTTGTATTCCTCACTCATTAAGAAGTCTGGACCCCTTGCTAAGTATGAGATGTTTTCCTTCCAGGAGATCCAGATTCCAATTATATCCCTTTTCCTGGTAGTTATAGGTCTTTTGTAGTTCTCTCCCATTCCATGGCTCGGTGGGGGTGGCCAACAGTCTATGGCAGATGTGGTAGTATGCTTCTTCTCAGATTAGGATGTATAAGACTATGCTCTCCATGTTAGACTCTCTCTGTCTCTGTCTCTCTGTCTCTCTCGCTCACTCTCTCTCCTCTTTCTCATACCTTTTCTCTCTTCTTTCCCTCTATTTCTCTTCTCTTTTTGGGAAAAGGAAATCACATGTCATGAGTAACATTGTGAAGAGAAACATGAGGTGAAAAATCAAAGCCAGAGTGTGAGGGGGGAAGCTAGCTCTCCACCAGAGAACGTTTGCAGCTCCTGTTAGGCTTGTTCAAGATTACTGCAGCCTAGTCAGCAGCATGACGACAACTCACGAAAGGTCTTGACAGAACCACCAGAAGTATCTGCATTCCTGACCTTCAGAAACTTGGTGATGTCACAACTATTTGTTGTTTTAAGTTGTTTCCTTAAGCAGCAATAGATAGCATATAACTAATGGGCACTACTAAATTAGTATCTCTAAAATTAAAAGTATGTGTTCTGACTTCTAGTAATGATAGCTTATAGCTTACATAAATCTACTATCCATAAACCCTATTAAAGATAGAGAATTGAACTTCTAAAATTTATAAGTTAGATTAAGTTCTTCTAATGGAAATTCCCAGTACAGAAATGTTTTCCTATAAGAATCCATGTATCTGGGACTCCCTGGTGGTTCAAGGGTTAAAGACTCAATGCCATCAAGCTATCACCATGTACTGCACTTAGAGTTTGATTCCTGGCCAGGGAGCTAACCCACATGGCGCAGCGGATCACTCCTGTCTAGCCCGCTGCTCCCCTAAGCAGTGTGTCTCAGTAGATACCGCTTCTGTTCCCCACTCTGTCTCTGGTGAATCCTTTCACCCCCCTGCACCTCTGTCTGAGACCCAAGTTCTTATATGGATAAAAAAATAAAATAAATCTTTAAAGAATCCATGTTCCTTAGGTAAAGGCAAATCTGTGTACAAATTAAGTGTAGCATAACAATTTATTTAAAAAGGATACTACTTCTTTTCCTTTCTTTTGACCAATAGAAAATACTAAATAAGAATATATTTTATTATTTTAGAAATAACATGTGTTCATTTTCTTATAAAGAGACTAGTCCATTTGAATTTCTTCTACTTATTTTGGTTCAAAGACATAGTTAACAGTAACATCATATAATGTTTAAGACTGTGGAAAATAGAAATTTCTACCAAGTAAATTTAATAATTCTTACATTTTTAAGAACAAAATCAATTGTTTTCTATGTATCATCTTCAACATATTTTCTAAAACCTTAAGATACTTTAAAATCATAATATTATTAATTACTAAGGTAGGTGGGTGAGATTTGTTTTTCAGGGTATCAGAGAGTAAGTTTATCCTAAATAAAATATCAGTTTTTCCTGCATATGAAATATCAGAATGAATGACAGAATTTGACAATTTGTTAAAAGTTTTAAAGGATGAAAAAGAAGAGGATTTAATATTCTTTCATTTATAATCCCTAATCCAAAAGGAAATTAGGAGATATGTTAAAATTTTGGCAATGTTTTCTCAGTTTGATGAGCTTACTGCAAGATGTTTTTTTTTTAAGTGGAAAGAGAGGTTGTCTGAAACATTTCCTGCCAAAGGTTGATAAAAAGCTAGAATTTTAAGTTTCTCTTTTGTAGAATATAAAGAAATGAGACAAAAGGTCAGATAAAGCCAAACCAATTAAAAACCCTAGAACTATGACTGTTGTATTTTTATAAATAAAGCATGCCATGTAAACATATACCTAAGATGAAATTTATCCAAAATAGTGAACCTAATAGAAGACTCTTACATTGGAAACTATAAAATATTTCTGAAAGGAATTAAATAAAAAATGGAAATATATCCTATATGAATGGATTGGAAGCTTTAATATGAATAAAATTACAGCATTTACCAAAGGACCTTACAAATTTAATCAATCTCTACCAGAATTCCAGTCACTTTTTTAAGGAAATAGAAAAAAGTCAGTCTTCGGGTTACATATATTTACAAGGGACCCCAAAAGCCAAAATAATATTGAAAAAGGACAAAGTTGAAGGGCTCATATTTACTGATTTCAAAACTTACTCTAAAACTAGATGCATTCATAGTAGCATGGATGGAACTGGAAGGGATTATGCTCAGCGAAGTAAGTCAGAAGGCAAAAGAAAAATACCAGATGGTTCCTCCCTTAGGAGGAATATAAGGGAACC